>CAJUYG010000755.1:27939-84351 GCA_910591675.1 Galerucella calmariensis
CTGTCGTCTGTCGTCTGTCGTCTGTCGTCTGTCGTCTGTCGTCTGTCATATTATTTCTTCCTCCCATTTTTACCTCTCTCTTAGTTTATTCTTGTAAATTTTCTTTTCTTTTGTCATTCATTGAACAATTTGTGGCATATCAGTCCTGACTGGTATACTGGTGAACGAAAACAATGCGAGGTTTGTAATGGAACAATGAAGTGCCCATTGCAAACATAAATTTGTGTATTCAGGTCACTCATCAAGTTCATGGTGTGGTCTTGCACATTTTTATCTGTCTTTGCTTCTATCATTGGCGGATATAGAGATAACCTTCGAAGGGACAACATATTTTCTGACTAATTCACATTTATTTTGAAATGTTTAGAAATGGCGAACTAGAATTTTAAAGGTAGAAGGTTGAAGACAACAATAATGTAATTCTAAAGAAGAGAAATGCCAAAGGGAGATCATGTTAAGCTTTCTCTACTGAGTGATGCTTAAGATAAAGTCACGCATAAATTTAATATCGAATAGAAGCCATTCCACAAGTCACTCTACATTTATTGCCCGCGATATTCTAATGAACTGCTACACAAGTCAGCTCGACCTTATTCCGCTCTTCAGCTTTTCGATACAATCCTACATTCTGGCTCAAATTCGTCTTGTGCTCCGCCTGATTGTCTGACATATAGATCAGCTTGAGATTTTTATTGTTTTTTGAGAAAAAATAAATTTTTTAGGACAATCTTTACTATAATTCCATTTATTATCAAACCTGTATGTGTCCAGAATAAAACAATAAAGCTTCAAGTAAGTAATTTATTTTTGAAGCACCCTAGTCTTTCCCTTGTCCGTCGACCCTGTTACCAGCTTGAAGAACGAGCCTGCGTAAATGTAAATTCCAATTAAGCTTGTCCGTTCTTCTGGAATCTAGTATGCGGGGGGCTCGGACAACTGATTGATTCCGAGGAGCACTTGTCCACCATTCGACAGAATCGTAAATTACATCTTCTTTTTTTTATCCATTTTTATTCTTATTTTCAAATTGTGATTCTCCCTTCGAACAAGGATTTCGGCGATTCCGATGCTTGGTTTAGAAAGGAGGGTTTTCTCGTATTCGGTAACGTTATTACAAGGCGAAGAATGAACTAATTTCAAAGCTTTGTCTTTTATACGAGGGGTGATTGGAATTTATACAAGTATCTAGATATTTCGAGAAGGTCATTTAACAAAATGTTTTGACATTTTTCAAAAATAAGTGAGGTGAGTATATTGTGTTGTATCGAATAATAGGAATGAAACAATTGTGGTTTATAGACAAATTACAGTACCTAATTACAAAAATATAGCTTCTTATGAATTAGCTTGGAAAGGAGACAAAAATGTACCATTCTTAGGGAAAAAATGAAGATGGTACTCCAACAAGAACATTCGAATACAATATTTTCAAAGACGGCATAAGGTGGGTCGAAAAAAATGCCTGAAAGCTAATAAATAACGAAAAATTCTGCTACTAATACTGGACTGGACTTCACAAATAATATAGAGGACATCAATTGGAATATTAAAGATGTATGTATGTATGTATTTGGGGTGACATTCACTGAGACCTAAAAAAACTATTGCGCCCCCTTATTTCTACTTAGTTTCTGAGAAGAGTCCCAGAAACTAGCAGCACCTATTTCCCGGAGAGATTTCAGGATATCTGCAGGCTCCAGCTTGGGTAAATATTCCTCTTCTATCCAGTAATCTCCTCTAGGATGCTGGAGTGCTGTGCAGAGGAAAGTATGTGGATGGAGGTTTCTTCTTCCATGCCACAAAATCTGCATTCTTCTTCCTCCACTATTTTAAGTTTTTCCAGGTGCTCATTCAGGCGACAATGTCCCGTTAGGATCCCTGTTAAAACTCTTAGCGCAGTTTAATTTGACTTATGCATTCAATTGATCTCAACAGATTGTAGTCACCCAGAAGAGTCTTTGATTGTATAAGCCCTACTAGATCTTTCCACTGGTCAGATCTTCTCTTTTCTGGGCTTTACCTTCTTCTTTCAATATTACTTTGGAACTGATTCCGCAAAAGAGTTCAGGCCCCCAGAAAGGTATTTCAGTCCCCCTCTTTGCTAGTTCATCTGCTATTTCATTTACTTCTATTCCAGTGTGTCCTGACGTAATATTAGTATCTAGAGTGTCTAGCAAAGAAGTGGTGTAATGAAGGAAGTATGAAGGACTCACCTTGGATGGGGTGTGGCCTGTAAGTGGCTTCGATGGATAATCGAAGATGAAGGACTAATGGAAATCTTCAAAGAATATTCCAATGTTCACAGATCCACAGCAGTGATTTTATTTTAGTTTCATTAACCAAAAATAAAAACTTTATTGAAATTTCTTAGATTTCTATTTAAAATCCGCAATAATGCGGAGCAAGTTCTTCCTGAACCAATAGTGCTTTTTTTTATCCCTCAAAACCAAAATGGAATCTCACAAAAAGATGTCCAATCGTAGTCGTATTACTTTTTTTTGTACTCCCATGTTCTAGAAAGATTCTTGAAACTAGTTTGAAATAAAGTGGCTAGATACTGAATGAGAGTAAAGACCATAGATAACATTGGTGGAGACCACCTTCCTCAATGGCAGAAGAGAATTGACATTGACACTGACACAGGTACTTCAACAGGTTATATTTACCTGTACATCAGTACTAATTTCTGTTATCATTTTCAGGTAATAACATATGAATGGTCGCCAAGATATTCAACCAACAACGTACGAGAAAGAATAATTTTGTTATTAAACGAAATGTAAACTGTTTCCACAAACCCAACTTTCAGTGTAGAGGTAGCAAACAAGAAGAATAAAGAAATATTCCACTATTTGCCTATTTTTTATTTAGTTCAACGAAATAAACAGATTTTAAGGTAAGTTACACTTTCAACACGTAACATTCCTTCTATTGCTTTTGAGCCGTCTGTGTACCATTGGATGACATTCTTTCCAAGTCTGGTAATGGTATTTAGATCCTATTTCTTCTTGTTGCTTAAAAGTTATACTTTTTCATCATACCGTCTTGTGGCATGTCCCAGGTTGTCTGATTCCTAAGAAGTGAGGAGGTGGTTTTTTTTAATGATTCACTTAGTCGGTATCTTGTTCTTTCCACCACCATATGTGCTGCCATGGCTGCCGTTGGGCATGTTCGTAATATTGAAGACTGGAAGCATTGCTTATCTCCGACGAATTATGATTCCGGCTACATACGTCTGGAGAGGAAAAGAAACAGCACTATAATGCAAATTTCATGGCACCTACCACTTCTTTCGGTGAAGAATCATGATGGCTGCACTAAGCTGCTGGTCTTGATTCAGCAAACAATAACTGCTGTGAGATATCGTGATCTAGTTATTGATCCTACAGGTCGTATAGTCGTACCATTTGCTGGCGCCTTAGACTCTCCAAGCAAGACTCGTGAACGACCGGCTAAAACATCATGGATTTACTGGGATAGAGTGGCCTCCCTGCTCACCAATATGAATTACATCGAGAATGTTTAGGCTGCCGCAATGCTAGTTATCTGGGCAGGCATTCCATAGCAGTTTAGCAATAATCTGATAGTCTCCCAAATTATATAGCAGCATTAAAACGGGCCAAAGGTGGTGCTTTCACAAGCAGCACTTGTAATGGATAATGAAGGAGCTTTGTATATGACTTTATATTTTTAATTTGGCATGTTCTTACTAAATACCCATTTTTCTTTATTGAATATTTGTTTTTTGGTTGGCTTTTGTTATTCTATGGATAAATTCAAGTTTCACGAAAATAAAATTTTTCTCTTGACATATACAGCGTGTCCACGAATGGAGTATCCTATAGGTGGAAAATTTTTAAACATTAATTTAGTGAAAAATGTCATTCCTGATAAAACTTTGAATACTGCAGTTCTACCAATTTACGTTTTTATTTCATTTTCTTTTTACCAGTTATTGTACACCTCTCGTAAACGCGTCAATTAAACGTAATTTTTAACAGTGTAAGTACACCAATAACAAACGTAATTGTTTATAAACGACACTTATACTTTATAGTGAATTATTGTGTAAGGAGTATACGTCCAGTTTAAATATTCCTCGAGAATGATTTGCGAGCGTAGTTTCTATTTGGTGGTTCTTTATTTTTCTTAGTGGACTATTTCAGGTCGTCTTGAAGCACGATGGCTGGTAATAAATCAACGGCAGACAGCATACGTTATGCGGGTCGTCAGTCATTCGCAGAAAACTTCCATAAAAAAGTTTCATTCTGTAAAGGAATTCTTGCCACTGATGATCATTTTTAATATCTCCGGCATTGGGAGTTTTTGCTCATCCGAAAACTTCCTGTCGCTACAACAAGTTTCTGGTACTTGACAAACGACCCGTTCTTGCGTTCTTTCGTCGACGAAACGTTCAATAAATATTCTTAAATTCTTTAAAAATTTCGCAAAAAGTTTTTATAATTTCAACACGTCAAGGTACAAATATTCTTTTTAATCGATTGTGTCGAAAAATGACAATTGACAGTTAATCACAAGCTCTAGATTTTATACTCATTGGTCAGGATTGATTATTGTAGTTAATGTAGCTCTATAGTTTAAACGATAAAAAGACGATGACGCTGCAAAACTAAATATTGTGATGTTGCCTAGCGGTAGTTTTTTCTTTTTTCAACGAAAACTAGGAAAGAATACTATTACTCACTTCTCTTACAGCAGTGAGCGGGAGAAGCAAGCCTCAGTTCGGCATTTTTGTTCAAAATAGCTTAACAAAGACGTTACCATCTCTTGCTATTTTCTGTTCAGCTGCTTCGGCATTTTATTAACCACACACTGAGGATTTGCCTAAATAATTAGTCATGAAAATAACTGTTTTCTTAATCTTAAAGAAACAATGAATTTAAAAGCATCAAAGAAACTTGTAAATATTAGACGATGATCGAATGTCAATAAACGTCAAAACAAACTGGGGAATTTTACCAGTTGATGTGACAACGTCTTGAAGTTTCGCCAACCCGTTAGCTGTAAAGGATAAATTGTATTTACGGTAACAACAACATTTACTGTGTATTAAAAGTAAAATCACATAATCTTCATTCATCTTTTTTTTTGTCTACCGAATAAACCAAAAAATTTGAAAATATAACAAAAAGGTAGAACGTGTCGCGGGACACACGGTAGGAACTTTAGTTCCTTTTAAGCAAAAGTTATGTAATACATCTGACGTTATAGATAAACAATTTGCATATTCTTTGGTGGTTGAGTAGTAAGCACACCAGACTCTCACGCGGTAGACCCGGGTTCGATTCCCCGCGAGGAATTTTTTTTGATTGTTAATTTTATTTTTAAATAATCATTCTGCTTGATATTAATAACGACAACAGGTAGACGTTTGAAATATTTAGCAGAATATTCATTATTATAGATAATGGTACGGTACCCTCCATGAGGGAGTCCGACTGGCAACATCTACTTATAACAGCATCGTATATTTAAAAAAGGAAACCGTAGCATTATACAAATTGGACATTCGTTTACCACAAAATTAGTGGAAACATAAAATTGAATTGTTAAATTTTTAATTTGAAGTTATATTACAGTTTATAGAAATTTTTATTTTCTAGATTTTTTCCTAAGTGGGTCGTAGAAAAAATATGCTGCTCGACTCGTGTGAATTGTCCATATCACACTTGAACAATTGAGCACTCCGCCTACGGCGTCGTGCTTCATCTTCGTCCTCGTGCGATATGGCCATCATATCCACACTAGTTGCACAAACTACAATTTCTTTCAAAATATGCCCTTTTACATTTAAAAACTACCTGCCAAATGCCAAATCAATTTATCCATCCATTTTAAAGTTATCGAATTAAAACATTCAAGTTTTCAAAATTTCAACACCCTGTATTTCGAAAAGTAGCTATACCCTTTAATCGCGCAAAAAAAATTATGGAAATAATAGTAAAAATTTATCCGAACAAATTCAAGTAGATCACTAGCACTGCGAATACCAGCTTTGCATAGAATTTCAATATAGCATCGGTGGTTCAGTGGTTAGAATGCTCGCATTGCACGCGGGCGGCCTGGGTTCGAATCCGGGTATGAGCATATTTTTTATTATTATGAATCGCTGCTTCGTAAACGAGAGAGAGACTAAGGAGGCACAAGCACGCAAAAGCAAGGCACATAACGAAGCAATGTAACATAACGCAGCGTAACGTAACGCGTAACGGTCAGATCTTTTGCGTCGCGACCCCTGGTCGCTCAAACATAACCTGACGTAAAGAACTTAAGTTCCAAAAACTTTGACATACACTGTCTTTTAATTGAAAAGTTCACGAGAAAATTCGAAGAGATCAAATGACAAATGGGGAAAAACTTAAAAAATCGTGGCACGCAATACTTTTCTCTGTAAATCACTAAGAAGTTTTGACATTCCAGACAAAATATCTTGAAGTAAAAGTCAAGATTTCCTATTCACTTCCTCAGTGTAAGGAAGTATCATTTCCTTTTACATATTCGTACTTTTCTCTTGATTCCTTCGGCAATACTTCTAATATGAAGTAGTTATAGTCACTGCCTCAACCAGCTCTGGAAGAGTCCCAGAAATGGAAAATTCATCGTCACTTATCATTTTACTTCCGAGAACACCAGAAGTTTTCCTCCTATCAAAATAACAAGATTGGTATAGGGGAAGGTCAGACAGAATTTTCAATATATGAAGGTCTGAACCTGTCAATTTTTTGTTAAAAAAAAATAATATCTCGACAAGTAAAAATTTCAGATTTCTGCACAAAGTAACATTAAAATGTAGAATCCGAAAAGTTGACAATATACAGGGTGTTACATTTAAAATAACAAAATTGTCTTCCTGTATCTGTATCTGTAGGGTGAGTGTAGGCTCACAGCCCTTAGGCCACATGTAACCCATTGTACATCCTCCCGAGGAGTTGTCCTCCTGGGTCATCCATCCTGTCCTTCCCAGGAAGATGGACAGGTCACTAGGAGACATCTTCTTTATATCGGCAGGTCTAGGCCAAGACTCACCGAACACACCCTCTCTTATTGACGATAACTCCGGACACTCGCATAAGACATGCCTGGCAGTTTCATCTTCCTGTTCACACATCCTGCATAGTCTCATAGTATGGAGGTGTTTCCTTAGTTGACAGTGGGCAGTCAGAAATCCTACTGTTAAACGTAGGTTTTTCCTGGTCATCGTCATATATTTCTTCTGCGCCAGCTTCCCAGGGTCGCCCAGGGTGATCCTGGCAAGACTGCATCCTTTGATTTCATCCCATCTCTTAAGGGATTGAGCATGGGTGTAACGTTTGGCTAGTTCCGCAAAAGTCGTTAGACCGTAGGTGTCACTGGGTGTCTTCTTCTGTCAGTAGATATAATCGGAAGTGACATGAATGTCAAAATATTTTCCATAAGTCGCAATAACTTGTTCTCCATTTATGTCAATTCTTATAAAAATCGTTCGAGTGGTGTCCATTATATTGAAACGTCCTGTATATATGTATTAATTTTGTATTAATTTCCTGTTTTCCACTCTTCGCATTTTGCTAAACATATTTTTTCCTGGCAATGAAATAAATTTGCCTTTTTACCCTAAATCGAGCATAACCACGTATACCGTTTTTGGTTTTTGATTTATTTCATGATGTTGATTCGCATGAAATCCCTTAGGTTGTTCCATTAAAAATTTTATGTGCTCCGAACCTCAGAGAGTTTATACAGAGTGTCACACAAAATTCTCAAGATTCCATACAGTATTTCACAGATTATAGATACTTAAAAAAATTTTCGTTTTTGTCGATGTTTTCGTCGGCTTTAGTAGTTTGATTCTTGAACCAATTTTCAAACCATTTTATTTACAATGAAGAAATTTCCTTTAAATTTTCATTTGAATCAAAAATTTTGCTTTTTGTCATCACTTTTACCCTAACTTACATCTAAATCTTTGTTTTTCTCTTGTATTTATATCACCAGTAAGTTTTGTATATTATTCCCACCATAATAATATGTTTTGATTTGCTAGAACTGAAACTGAAAATTTCTATTGCTTTCGAAAAATGTTTAATTATTATTCTTTTGTATTTGTTCTTATTTCCAGAAATATAGATAGTGGCACACTCTATAGGTACCTACATTTTATTCAAACTGCAATGAATAGAGCATTAACCTTTTGATAGGCAATAAACCCATCCGGTATATTTATTTAAAAATACAATTTTGATACCAATGGTACAAATATCTCATTAACTGTTTTTTTATATTACAAAATCATTTATTGTTATTTTATTAATTTGAACATTCGATTCAAATTTAATTCAAAATACGACCACTCTATATACACACCCTGGAGGCGGTAGATGTATTGTGGTGGCGGTCTCGTTAGATCAAGATGCTGTTCGGTGTTGGGTTACCGGTCCGGTTGGTTCAGCAGCCACTGGCGATAACCACGAAAGATGTGTATGAAATCTAGATGGGATTTTGATATTCACTTGTCTGCGATCTTAGCACATTTCGGATATAATGTCGTGACAAGTAGCAGTTATTATATATTATATACGATGATAAATACTTGTCAAAAATAAAAATAAAAAATTGGAATTTAGTAAAAATTAAAATTATCTGACACGTCTGTAAGAAAAAATATTCGGTGCTTTTTTGGACGTTAATGTACAGGTTGATTTAAGAAGATATTTAGCCCTATACTTTGTGAATTGTTATTATTAGAATAATTATTATACTCGCCAAAAAATTTACCTGTACAATAGTATATTACGTAACGAGTGCGAAAAATCACTTTCGCACAAGTTATGTACACTATTTTTCCTACGACCACGTGATTTACTTTTACCGAATCAGGCATGTACATTATGCGTTTTTGTGAGAAGTTTTGCATATGTGTATTTGTAATTACTTTATATAGTTTTGATTACTTACCTTTGAAAGTGGCCCAGAAAATTGTGATTTTTATGCGATGAAAAAGAGTGCTTCCATAAAAAAGTTAGAATAAATATTGGTACACAAAATATTACGAACATTTATTTTAACAACTAACAACAATTGGAAATCGAACATCAGAAATAAAACTGTTTTTATTACAAAAATATTGCGATTCAGAATAAAAAAAAAATTAAAAGTAAAATTATTATTATATGGACAAATCAACTAAGGAAATACGCAATTGACATATACATAAATTTGCGGGGTAAAATAGCATTTCAACATTCAATTTGACAGCTTTTTAATCCGTACACGTGCGGATAAGCTTTTTTTCCGTACTCGTATGAATAAAGGCCACTTTCCAAAGAGCTATGTCACTTTCCTATGTGATCGTAGGAAAAGAATATTTTTTCACCTTTCGTGCATTCTTTCTTATTTCTGTTATTTCTTGCAGAAAAATCCTTGAAAATCTGTGAACTATAGTACAATATCGATCAGGTTCTCCGTCGACGACGTTCCGTTGGATAAAAAGCACCAACGGACCAGTGGCGTGCATAACTTAGCTCACGTTTCTCCTCTTTTCCAATGATCCATCATTGGTAAGTATCTAAATAAAAATTCTGAATCTTTTTGACTGAGAAAATAATGAAAATCATATAAAAATATATAAAATACACAAGAAATTTGAATTCTCCACACAAAATTGAATTCGTTGATGATACTGCATTAATTAATGAACAACAAACTGATTTAAAATCAATGAAGGCCTGTTTTGATGATGAAAAACTAACCCTAAGTTTAAAAATAACTTTTACTTATCACTTGAAAATTTAAAAAACACAAAACGGACAAAATTTCAGTATAAAACTGTGCTTAACACAGTCATATTGATTGTTAAAACCATCATCCACTTCATGTTATCAAATATCTAGCGCAGTCTTACTTATAAAAAAAGAAATCTTTTTACGTTCACGCAAAAAACAAACCTTTATTGAACTATATTTAGTGACAAAAATTTCATTGCAGTCATCTGTCATTTTACTACAGCGTTTTGTCACTATGAAAAACGTAAACACTAAAACTTACGCCATTTTTAGTCCATTTATAGCGACCTAAATAAGACATTTTTTGGTTTTTAAATGCATGTAAAAAAAATATTGTATCAGATTCACCTCCTCCCTATTGGAGAGACCTCTTAAATTTTGTCAAATATCGTTAGGTTTCAGTAGGGAGAGAGTGGATCTGACGTTTATGACATTAGTGTTAAAAAGTGTCCCCCTCAAGTTGAAAGTTGACGTGCTTCGGTATTTCCTTTTAATATGCAGCAATTCTGAGATATTAAGAATTTTGTTGAGTACGCCACTGGTTTGGCGTCGTATGCAAATCAGGATGGCGGCGGGGCAGAGTAGTGGCGACGCGACGCGTTACTACGCGGTTTGCATGACAAGGACCAAACGACCGACGCCGGCGACGCTGGCTGGGCTGCCTTCCATACGCATAAACTCCAAACTTCTAGATGGAGGTGGGCCGTATTACAACTGACACGTATATTATGCGTACTTTTGTAAGAATAAGTGAGCGACAGGTTGATTTATTCGACAAAATGGAGAATTTCATACTAGATGTCATTCAAAAAATGAGTACTTACGTATTTAGGAAAAAACTTCTGGGCCCGTATTCTTAAGGGACTAGTGAGAATATCACCAATGAGATTACAGTTTGTTATCTTCCATGCTGATTTTAACAATGTACCTATCTCTTAAATTTTTCAATCCATTCATCATCTTAATATCCCGAAACCTTATAAATTTCCAATTCTTCGACTTTCTCACATCTTTAGTCAAACGTTTAAAAGCATTTAATAAATAAAATCATTCATTTGTGATTAACTAAAAAATTTCAAAATCACCACTTTCATAACTGCAGATTGACAACGGTTAACAAATGGTGAAAACAAGTCGACAACTGAAAAAAAAAACAAATGATTTATAAATGTAAGTTATATTAACATAATAGCATGCATAGAGCGACACGCACATCTGTAGTTAATTTTTGAGTTGTTTATAACGAACATACCTGTTTCCTTTTCGATCGTTGATCTGCGTTTTTGTTAATAGTTGATATTCGGTTTGATGAAAGTTACTATTTCACCGATAACATATTCATTTATATAATATTGACATCCCATTGATGGACCTGCCTAATTAAACATTCGTAATAACCTATTAAAATCCTCTGAAATATCTTTTAGATCACCTAAACGTTGCTAGATGTCTCTCGCTTAACACTGTAGAGCGGTAGTTACATGGGGAAAGTTCTAGAATCGTTCAAGCTCTCAATATTAGAAGACATAGGCAAAGCCGAAAAAAAGATCTGCAGGGTTTAAACAATAAAAGATTCTGCTCATAGTGACTATACAACTCTGAGTCAAAGTAAAACTGCACTAAGAGCTTAAACAGGGATCCTAACGGGACATTGTCGACTGAACGGGAACCTGTAGAAGCTCAAAATAGTGAAGGAAGAAGAGCCCACTTTGGAGCTGCTCAGAATAAGACCTAGAAGTCATGCTGCTGCGCTCAGAAATCATGGGTAATGATGGCTTTCTTACCTTTGATATTAAAAACTGTGAAAAATGTTAAATTTAAAGCAAAAACTGAAGTTTGTCATGCGATCTCAAAGTCTGTGAAGCCACACCAAACGTTAACAGAGTCACAGCACCTTCTACAAGAAGCTACGGTGGAGAATCTGCAACTTATCACCATATCCGACCATAATCAAAGCCGTCCATTCCGTCGGAGCTAGTCGGTTTTTCTCACCCATCCGTTGATCTGCTTCTCTATTCCAATACCATATATTATTATGCTGATAATACGGCCTAACGACTTCGACAATTGCGGAACTAGCCAAACGTTACATCCATGCTCAATCCCTTAAGAGATGGGATGGAATCAAAGGATGCAGTCTTGCCAGGATCACCTTGGGCGACCCTGGGAAGCTAGCGCCGAAGAAATATTTGACGATGACCAGGAAAAACCTACGTTTAACAGTAGGATTTCTGACTGGCCACTGTCAACTGAGGAAACACCTCCATACTATGGGGCTAGTGGACACACCTCTATGCAGGATGTGTGAACAGGAAGATGAAACTGTCAGGCATGTCTTATGCGAGTGTCCGGAGTTATCGTCAATAAGAGAGAGGGTGTGTTCGGTGAATCTTGGCCTACACCTGACGATATAAAGGAGATGACCTATCCACCTTCCTGGGAAGGACAGGATGGACGATGACATAGGAGAACAACTACTCGGGAGGATGTACAATGGGTCACATGTGGCCTAAGTACTGTGAGCCTACACTCACCCTCCCTACAGATACAGAACATTAATTATCCTCTAAGAAGTGTTTCTTGTTCGCCAGGACCCAGGACCCGCCAGGATACCACCGAACGAATAACACATCTTTTTTATCTGAACACGACAGCATTTTCTTTATATATAGATGAAAATGTGGCTGGTGAAGTAGAAATAATGGATGTAGGCTCCACTGGAATACATACGTTTTAGAGGCTTCATGGAATCCGACTGGAAGAACGGACGGCTGTTCAGGCCAATTTTCGGGATGCAACAATAGAAAATCGGGACCCTGCCACCACAATTTGAATGCGACTAACTGCGATGGACTTAAACCTCTTGAAAGACAATCCGCAGGGTTTATTTGAGAAGAAACATATCTCCATGATGATTTCTGTTGTTTCTTGAATATAAAGGAAATGCAATGAACGTTTTCCACCGATGTGGTAAAGAAGAAATCCATGCAAGTGCAGCTTGCGAATCGGACCAAGCATATGAAGAGTTAAAGATTAATAAGCGCTTGGCATATATGCATTTTTAACAAAATGGAACAGCTCTGTAAGCAAATATGAATGATCTTTGCCGATATCATAGATTCTTCCCACATTGCCCATTAATATGCTTACTGGAACTGTAGCTACAATCACAGGACTACTAGCTACAAATCTAACCCACACCAATGGTGGGCAGTTAGTCCAAAAAATTGAAGAACATGTTGCGGGACAAATAAGAACTTTAGTTCCTTTTAAGCAATAATCAAGTTTTTTGAATCAATAAATAAATAAACATATTAATATAAGAATTTATTTTACTCTGGATGAATAAACTTCATTTAACAAAAATATACAGTAGTATTAATTATAAAAATCTTATTATTAAGTTGATTGGCACAAAGTACATATTTAGTATTCTATTAACTGTAATTATTAATATAATAATACAATGTATGCTGACAATTAACATTTTGCGCCAAGAGACTAGCTCTGAAACTGAGGAGAGAGCGCGAGAGCCCACTCGCTCAAGGCACATAACGTAACAACGTAACGTAACGATCAGATCTTTTGTGTCACGACCTCCCTCGCTCCAAGTAACGTAACGGTCAGACCAACCTGGCATAAAGAACTGAAGTTCTTAAAACAACAACTTTTTTGGAAGTAGGTACCAGCCTAAAGTCGTTGAAGATTTTTTGAATATTCATAAACATTATTCGTAGATAGCGAACGTTTGTGTTTTCGAGGCGATCGCGATCCTTCACCTTTTTATCGTATCCATCCAGAAATGGTGGTGAATTAGCATAAACGATACATATTTCATGGTATATTTGCTACTGATAGTAATTACTCACGTAACAATTTATCATATAACTCCGAACATGCTCCTGACGTAATTAGATAACTATGTGTGTCGGAAGTCTATATATCATCTTTGTCTAATTACCGAGTCAATGGATACACACAGGGTGGTACAAAACACAAGTGAAGATTATCATTTTGTTGGTGCTTTCCTAAAAAATTTCCAAATGGGCAAAATAGCGCCAGAGGAAGAATCTGATGAAGAGGAAGCTTTTGCCTTTAGGCTTTTTGTACACTTGGTTGTACAAGCAGTCCTTATCGCGCAGTCTATCACCTGCATAAAATAGGGTTATATAACGGGGACCTTAGCTGCAGAAATTGTGGCATGGAGACCGAGGCCGTATTGTGGTTTGCCAGGGTTAAGAGTTTTTGAAGGCAACCCTAGACCAGTCTAGTTTGGAGGTTCGACACGTGTTGAAAACGTTGATGTAGACTTCCCATGACCAACTTAAATAATAAAAAACTAAAAGGTTCCACCATTTAGGCTCCAAAATAATATCGTGCCAACTTTGACAAAATTAGATCCTGATCCAGCAAACCCACAAGTTTCTGCCAATACAATATGGTTTTAGTAGGATGGGGCACCAACCCTTTACGACTAATAATATACTAACTATTCATCTATTGATTCACCTTCTGTCAAAAAACGCAGTTTATGTCATTTTATTACGTTTCTCAACAAGCCCAAGCACAGTGCTGTATACTTGAAATGTTACTATCATTAGCATGCTGATTAATTTGACTATGAATAGGTTATTGGTGATTTTGCAACTAGTAGAGCCTTAGTAACCAGTAACTTTAACTATGAATTAGGCTGGAGATTTTTAATGGAAACGCCAGTCCACAGATTCTTGAGCTTGGGCTTAAGAAAGAAAAACGCTGGTACCGGAGCAAATAACACTTTTAAAGATAGAAACAACGCGCTATAATGTACACCTAATCAATGACCCATGATTGATGTGATACAATATCAAGATAACAATAATTAATATTGTATAAATCAACAAGGACCATTTGAATTATAATATCAATTACCAAGATTACCGTTATGATTTGTATCATTTGCATTGGCAATTAAATTATTTAAATAAATAAACACTTCTAATCGTTTTACACGGTAATAACAATAAGAATCAAATAAATATTCAATGAGTCGATGAATAAATCGAATTTGTCTTTAAAAATTTGCTAAATACACACCTCGGTTAAAATTGAATCAGAATCTTCGGTTTAAAATTAATATAAAGATTCGTGTACAGTTCACAGTTTGAGTTATTGTAATTAGCTGCAATTCAACAGCGTTGCCAGATCTGTATCGGTTATTTTAGATCAGTGATTCCCAAAGTAGTCCATATCGACTCCCAGGGGTGGGTCTATGACAACCTGCAAGGGGTCTGCATAACTTCTTGACCATTTTCAACATAATTTTCATTAGTTCCATACCAAATTGCAGAGTAGCTCAGAATACTAGCGCACAGCATCTGAAAGATTACTACATTTACCTAAGTTGAAGCCTACAGATATCCTAAAATTTCTCCGGGAAATAGGATTAAAGACGCTAGTAGTCTCTAAAATTCTCTTCAGAAGCTGAATAGGAGTAAGGGGGCACAAAAGATCTTTTAGGTCTCGGTGGATGTCACTTCTCACTCCAAAATACATACATACATTCCATTAGTTCAATGGTTCTGGGGTTGAACTTTCTTTTCTTGGAGAAGGCTAAAATGGTATTAGGGTCAATTCTATAAGAAGTGGTTAAAAATTAACGGTACACCGTTATATTTGACAAAGTTTACGCTATTATAAATGTTTTAATCTATACATAGTAAGGATTATGATTCAAATTTTAACATGTATGGTATCCAATGAAGAGTTTTCCGTTAATACTAGCAAAAATGGGTAAGCAGATTGTCTTATTTTCAACTTTGCTTACAGAATTGCTCCTGATGATGGAAGCTTTTATAGTTTGATGAAACTATTTGCTTATTGAAAAATGTAAAAACAGCTTTTCCTTTTTGGCAACATTGCAAAAACAACTACAAACTAAACTAAATAAAGTACAGAAACGACTTATAGTATATAAATAGTAGGGCAATCATACTTAATCATTGTTAATAAGTAGTTTGATAGAAAACCTGCTACTGTTTGTCCGTAAATCTGCCGTGATTGCACACACATTGATATATAAATTATATACCCAGCATTTTCTTGGCTATGCATAATAATGAGAGAGCCATGTCGTATATAATAAAATTCAATTATTATTGCATAGAGGAACTTTCTGTTCGAGATAATTTAATATTTCCCGACGTCGAGGAAATAGATATCTCACCTATGGTTATTCGTTTTAATTTCAGCTATTAGACTAAAGCTAGGCTGTTGATATGAGGCGAGGAGTAAGAAAGAGTATTCTATAAATGAGCTAGTCCACTTGTCTGTCTTTGTCTTAATCGGTTATTTAACGTCGGTATGTTCCTGCGACTGAAGCTAATCACCGCCGCCGGGAGCACGCTACCCCCAGCCGGAAACTTTGGCGAGCCCAACCAGTGGTAGCGTTCTTTAACGAGCTCAGCATCCATAGACTCGGAACCTCGGTTTTACGTCTCTTCCGAAAGACGGTATATCTACATTATACCTCGTGCTCATAGTTATAATGCCTGCGAGTTGTGAAATGCTACTTCGCTGCCGGCTGTACGGGCTCTATACGATAGTTTGGTCACCCATCAGAGTACTAACCATGTTCGACCTTGCTTTACTGTAATGATCGCATCAAAGGCGTTCCATTACAGTGCTGGGTCGTCGCCCAGCTAGTCTACGTCTTACTAAGCTAAATTTTACAGAGAATTTCTCAGGAATCAAAAATTAAAATACCAACAAGGTGCCTGAGTAACAAGGATCAGCGCAGGAAAGCAGAGAGCTCGCGAGTACTCTCAAGAACTACCAAGTCATCATTAAACACATGTAGGCAAGGCTATAATGGTTATATTTTCAAGTTTTCAAGCAGCATCTTCCTCAACGCATGATTGCTGTACCCAGATTATATTGTGTGACATCATAAGTCACAGCAGCGTAAAGTTACTTGAAAAAAAAAAACCCACAATTAATTTTTCATTCATTACTTCAAACATGGGTTAGACTATTGTCACCGGCCATTGTCATTATTTGTGAAGAAATAGAATAAGGCTATTTGTTTGATGTTGAATTAGCAAGTGAAGATGAAATGTATTTGACGTTACCAGCTCTGAAAATGTGTATGTATTTCTAGTAATGTGCTCTCTATCGAAAGGCAAACTGTAGTTGATTGTTGTTTCCATTATGCATGGGAAATGTATGCCAATTATTTTTCAGTTTTATAAATAAATCAATGGCATTCAAAATTTTATTGTTCTTGATGCATAATATTTGAATCAATGATTGCAGAAAGGATATACAGTATGCGAAAACTCTTTCGAGTCCATTCAGTTTACACAAGGACGACAAGGAAAATATGAGAAAAACTGTTTGAAAGAGAGAGAAGAAGAATTGTGGGCGTATCTAGTTCATCCATTCAGCTCTCGATGAACTAGATACGCCAACAATTATTCTTCTCTCTCTTTCATCAGTTTTTCTCATATTTTCCTTGTCGTACTTGTGTAAACTGAATGGACTCGAAAGAGTTTTCGCATTCTGTATGTCACTCAACTTAACTTTTGAGATAAATGCAAATAACTGTTTTTCGAACTGGAGCATAATTTATAAAAAAAAAACTGAATGTGTAGGTAAAAACTATATCAAAACACTATCCCTTTTGGGGGTAATTGAGAATATTTGCTTCAAGCAGTAAAAAGTTATAGACATTTTAATTTGACTAACATATACCCTTTCTGTTATCAATTGGAAGAATTTAAAATAAAGAGGGATTAATTGATGAAAAACACTTTATTAAGACAGACTGTAAGAAAAATTTGGATTAACAAAACACAGATTTTTTATTTATAACAGGCCAACTGAAAATATCCCAAAATTCTTTTGTTTTTTCAACGTCGTTCACACATTTAGCCGATTTCTTTATGTGATCCATTTTATCAGATTTTATGAGAAGAAAAATTGACGTTTTTAATTTAATAGTATTTGTTGCTTTGCAAAGTTTTTCTAAATAGCTTAAATATTTAATTTTATGATTGTTTAACGAGACGTTTAAGAGTTTACATAGGCAAAATGGTACGTACTCAAACCGACAGCTATCTTAATAATTGGTGAATCTAGAAAGAATCTCCATGAAGCGGAACGTTTATTTAATGTGAGATACCCAGATCGCCCTATCTCGAGAACTTATTTGAGGGAGCTTCTTCACAACGATCTGGTCGACCAATATTTAGTGATGCTAAAGAAATTGATATAGTTGCTGAAATGGTAGTAAACCCTACTTCCTTTTCAACTAAAGCTGTGTCTATCTGTGAAGTAAGTAAAAGTACAGTACAGAGAGTGTTGGCTAAAAATAAATTTCATCCACACAAGTTGAAAATGGTGCACCACCTTTCGGATGACGATCCCGACAGAAGACTCGAATTCTGTGAATGTATGACAAATAAAATTAGTCAAAACCCACATTACACAAAAACAATTAGTTTTGGTGACGAAAGTACTTTTTGCCTCAATGGAAATGTGAATACACAAAATGTAAGGTATTGGAGTGACACAAATCCTCACACCTTTCGTGAACAACATACTCAATTTCCAAAAAAAGTCAATGTTTGGGCAGGTATTTTGGGAAACCACATAGTTGATCCTGTTTTCCAAAATTCAAATTTAAGCGGAGAAGTGTATCTGGAGATGTTACAAAATGCAATTGAGCCGTTAATTCTTGAAATTCTGGAAGATAATCCAGATGAATTCGGCCATCTGGAAATAACATTTCAACAAGATGGTGCTCCTGCACATTATTATGGTGCAGTAAGACGTTACCTGGATGAAGAATATCGAGGTAGATGGATCGGCCGGCGAGGTCCTATAGAATGGCCAACTCGGTCACCGGATCTGACACCATTAGATTTTTTCTATGGAGGTTCTTGAAATCCAAGGATTATACTACGGCACCAGATAGCATTGGCGTTTTGAAAGAAAGAATTATTGAAGAATGCAATGCAATTTCAGCTGACACATTCGAACGAGTACGACAAGAGTTTACTAATAGGATGTATTACTGTCAGGAAGTAGACAGAGCACATTTCGAACACTTGCTATAAGAATCCATTGTTGATATTTGATCAATTAAATTTAAAAAAATAATTTCAATTATTTTGGTATTCATTTAATTTATCCGTCAAAATTAGTTTAAACCCAAACAAAATTAATATGGCTATGTAGCCAATGTCAATGCCTTTCAAACGAGATATCACTTGCCATAAGATCCTATTCAAAATTATTGGCCAGAGTGGCACTGTGACATCATCTATTACTATTACGTCACCTGTTACCATTCGTAGAGAAGTTTACAATACTTTATTTTCACCGTCCAAATTTTATTAATGTAAGTGTAGCCGTTCAAAAGATACGAGGTGGGGAGGGGACTTTTGAATAGCACTGTATACACCATGATGATGAAGACATTTATAAGCCTCGCACCTTATTCCACTCGGTCAATAATAACAGTCCTCACCACCTTAGTATATAATATACTATTTTTCCACCCTATTATAAATTTCTCACCCTCACTTATCAAACCTTTGTATCACATGGATTTTTATGCTAAATTCTTTTTGTTGAGAAAGTTGTATCCAAAAGGAATGCATCCAAATACACGGCATCCATAAGTTATATACGCTCTAGTTTCGTGAAAATTCTGAGATTTTCAATGTCCACTGTATCATCGCATATTCAGTTTGGGCCTAGTCTTTTTCTGGTTGTTTTTCACATGAAACTCGATGAGGAAAACGACTTCCTAGATATTGTATCACCGGCTACCGGTCTGATACACTGTACAGTCATTACATTGAACAGTCGATGTTTCATTTGAAATGTGTTGAATATAGAATGAAAATACAGTTTCAGAAATTTCGATAAAATAATATTAAAAGTTACTAATGATGTTTCGTCGTCAAAATGAAGTATTTCCACGGACCGATCGACTACTGACAAAACTGCCGCCGTGTGACTACAACGTTTGAATGTTTACAAACAGAACGCAGTCAGCTGTGAGTGCCGAGTTTTGAATTAATGCTGCATACATTTGAATATATTTACGCGTTACACCGCCGAGTATATACGTTGCCTATCATCTCGCCAGTTTAACCTTCCCACTGTGTACTACGACGGCTTGGAATTCGGCATTTCATTGTGGAAAATCGATACGGGAAAATTCGAAAAATATATCTGTCTCGCGGGAAAATCGTCAGCACCAATCACGTCCAGATTATAGTATACGTTAAGATTAATCTTAGGTAGTTTTATAAAATCTTTTACGTTTTTTTAGAGGTGAAAATTCAATTTTCCAATGACATAAGTACGATCTGGAAAGGCCAACAGGAAGAAAAAACAGTGAAAGTTAACAGAAAACTTACTAATATCACCGTACACTAACTACCGACAAGTAAATTCACTTGAGTTACCGAAAATTTCCTCACCCCTCCTATCATCTTGCGAGTTCTGGCGAAGATTACAGAATAAAAATATAAGATGTTTCACTCCAGGGCGGTTTAATTCAAGTTGCTGTCTCAAACGGACGCCGCTCTCATAAATTATGTTTACGACTTGCTTTTGTTGTCAATAACGAGACCGGTAGATACCAGAGAAGTTCGAAAAGCTTATTTTATATAAAGCTATACAGGGGTAATTAGAGAAATATATATTTAAATTAATAGGATTCTTTATCACAAGGGTTTATTTTTAAATGTTAATTATTTCGAAAAATGTTCGGGATATCAATTTGAAAAGGTAAGTGAAAACTAAACTTGAATTTTCAAAATGAATCAATTCACAGTTTTTATCCAGCATCTTAGTAATTTTGTTATACTTATTGATAATCTAGCAGATATTTATCACAAATTCAATTAAATATACTCATTAGCCACCAGAATAATAGGGCCTCTAAATCTTAAATTTGTATCTTTAAATAACGCGTATTTTTTGGATTGACAAGGTTAAAACAGTAAAAAGAGAAGCAGCTGCAGGATACCTTTATTAAAAAATTTTATATATGTTGTAAAATACTAAGTTTGGAGTTTGGTTTATGTGTTAAATTTCATCTATTATTTTTCAAATCTTTCAATATACATTTGAGAGTAAAATATATACGGACTGGTATAGAGACTTGCATAATATTTGAAAGGAAATTGATTACATGCATGATGAAAAGAAAATTTAGTAAATTCGTTCAAAAGGAACTGACCAATTCCACTTGGGTTAGCTATAGAATTGAATTTTTGTGTTTTCTTGCTTAATGTACTTGTTTATATAATATCCTTATTATAAAAATGAATCCGTAATTTTGTATTAGCAAATATTACAAAATATTGAGTGTTTAAGCTTTGCTATTGAAAAGAAAAATATTAATATGACTTTTTGCTCATTTCAACAACTAATTAATAAATTAAAAAAATCTATACAACATAAATATAAAACACGAACAACCAATAAACACCGTTCTAAAATAACAGCGCTCGACGGGCGACGTCCCGTATAATATGCCAAATTAAATGCAAGTAAGGACGTAGCGACGTACTGTACCATCCAAGTCACCAGACAGTCACCAGCGGCATCGGTGCTTTACGCGATAGATTCGAACGAGTGAAACATCTTATATTTTTATTCTGTAATCTTCGGTTCTGGCTAGTTTAAAGCAAGTATTGAATGGTGTATTATAATATTTATAATAGCAGAAACTGATTTGTTTTTAATGCAAACATCTCATTGGCTCATTATTGTAGTCTAAAAACACTGCAGGATCCTCTAGAGGACAATTTATATTATAAACAATAAGTTCTGACTCTCCGTGAAGTTTTTGGTGGACCATAAGGCTTCTAGATCGTTTGGAACTTGTCAAAATTTTTATCAAATCACTCGGGCACTTTCCAAATGGAATTGGATGATTGTTAACCAGTTGTATGGAAGTTTCAGTGTTAAAAGCTGATTTTCTCTGGTAAATTATATGCAAATATCACTTCAAAAAGCTCACTATCCTGGAAAAACCTCCTATGAGTTCAAAAATCTTTTGTTTTTGGATAGTTATATATCTAAATATTTCAACCCTACGACATTTAAAATGATTTGGATTTGGTTTCACGAGTAATAAGAATCGAATCCTCCCTATACCCCAAGACCGACATCATTTTTTAACAAGCAGTCACACAATGAAGTTATTTGAGAGCGTGGAGGAACTATTGTAATTGACCACTTGTTCAGATGTATCTACAGTAAAGGCTCGGCGTTAGAGACCCTTTCGTCTTTATGCAAATTTTCCAGCCGAAATTGAATTATAAATTTGAATAATAATATCCTATGACGCAATGCTAGATTTGGGGGTTTTATGGCTTTACTTTATATCGAATAGAGGAGTCATTGACGCTTTCATGCGAGTATATGTATAGACTAGAGGAATTTTCAAGGTTTAGAATCATCCAAATTGGTGTTTTAGAATGAAAATTGCTATTCCTAATGTTAGAACTACTGACACAAAAAAGTTCTTGACTATATTTAAAGTTTCTGTAAAAATGATCATAAAGGTATTGAAAAAAATGTTCATATTCAAAGCTGAACCTGGAAAATATATCCGGCAACACTATAAAACTTTTGGTGTATAGTCAAATGCAGTGATACGAGGAAAATTGTAGAATTTTATTCCTTATTTCATTTGCTAAAAAAGTTCCAAGAAAAACTGATGAAGGAGTGAAGAAAATGTTGAGTTGAATGGAAGCCCATTGAAGGTAATTTTGATTTTCAACTGCGCATGACTCAAGACTTTGCCAAATTTAATAGTAACATAACAATATTGAAATAAATATGTAAATATCAGAAATATGAAACTAAAAAAAAACAAGAAAACCCAGGCCCAAACCCGGTTGATCAAAGTGTAACTATGTATAGGAATATCAGAAAATAAGAAATAAAAAAGTGATAAAAACAAGAAAACCCAGGCCCAAACCCGGTTGATCAAAGTGTAAATATGTATAGAAAATGTCAGAAAATAAGAAATAAAAAACCAAAAAACCCAGCACCTAACCGGGTTTCGAATCTACGACCTCTGAGTTGTAAGCTCAATACCCTACCAACTGCTCTAATCAGCTCACATTCAGTCACATCGAATAGAAGGTTAAAGACTGCTTGAACGCATGCGCACCTCAACTACTAAATTTGACGTGGTGGGTGGAGCCGTGTTGTAGAGTTTGTACAGCCATCCTTTGCCGTTACGTCATAATGGGTGACGTATTCTGCTGTTTTACGTATGTCTCATATTACTTGAATGTTATTTTACACTTAACCTCAAAATTCAAAAGTCAAAAGTAACAGTTAAAATTTATGTCGACCTTAGATAAGAAATACGTTAATGACGTCATAATTCCGTCTCATCCATTTAATAAATGGGAGAGCAAGCTGGACAATGTATGACGTAACGGCAAAGGATGGCTGAACAAACTCTATGTTTACCCGCTCCTAAAACTACGCCGAGACACACTTCTTCTTCTTCTTTATTGTTTCTATGGCTTAACTCTATCGAGTTATCTAGCCAGTACTATTTGTTACTTCTATAAATAACTAGAAAGAAGCTGCACTTTCGTGCATCTGCCTCTGAGACACCCCACCCCTTCTTCCTGTATCTAAAATAAAATTCTATAGTACCGTTACAGTTTTTGAAAAATTTACACTAAAGCGAAGCACTGCGCACTGAAGCATCTCCTCTACACTTCAAAAAATAATGTTTTTAATATTTGAGTTGTTTTTAAACATGGACCAACAGGCTGCTTTCGAGTTTTACTTTTATTCCTATTATGATTCTTTCAAATGTTTTATTTTTCTCTTCGATGGTGGAATAATCTGGAATAATCAGCTAACAAAAATAATAAACAATAATAATGCATGTCGCGTGACAGCGATGACAGTCGAAACCAGAAGTAACCGGACTCCTAAGGCTGGTTACTAGTTTGACAGTTCATTAACCATATTTCAAGAAACCGTGTTCCAGAAATAACCATAGATTTTCAGCAACCACTATTTTTTGGTAGCTTTCGGGACGGTAAACCGCAAACCAAAAAAAATTGGTACTTAATCTGATAGATTGTTTCGAGAATGAATGAATAAGTGGAAATTCGTCAACCATTGTACAGGAAACATCAACCATCATTATTTTCTCCGGGTATATTTGTAATCTCACATTTTGGTAACCTCTGCGTCTTCTGATTTGATACATATGGTTAGTGACCTTTGAACCCGCTCGATTTTAGAGCGCTTCCGACTATACGAAATTTCTCAAAACATTGTTATATGCAAAGACTAGACACTTCTACAGACCAAAAACTCTTCCATCAATATACATTTGAACTAAAATAACCATGAAACACATCCAGAAAATCAAACTGAACGGATAAATTCATTCATAAAAGTTGTGAACTGATTTTCGGACAAGTTATTATCTTGATATTGTCTGGATGTACCTACTAGGTTTCTGGATTTTACGTCACACTGCTGGTTGTGCCCCCAATGGCTGTTCCTGTTTGTTTAGATGTAATTCCTATTCCGAGCCCGTTTCGTTCCTCTCATCATATGCATTTTACATGAGCAGTGCCTAACCTAACCTAAGTTTCACTTCCAACCCCACTTTGTGCGTATTACGACCTTTTGCTTCTGATCAAAGGAATCTAAGTCGATAGCAACAGCTTTTTTTAGATAATTATAGTTGATTTTTGTCTTAGATTCGTTTTTAATATGGAAAATAAAACAAGTACCTAGTTTGTTATTCAAAGTTAAAAGTGTTCTTTAGTTAACTTAGATTTGTAATTTTTATTAGAGATGGCGCCACAGAATAACAATTTAACCACCAAGTCAATTTCGAATGGATTTTATCAAATTTTAATCCAATATTTAGGAAAATAATTCTATATTTGTCGGGGTATTTTAACTGGTACCTGAAAAGGATTGCTATTTTTGTTTAACATAATTCCCTTCGATCTAAACTATCTTTTTTCGGATAAAAACAAGTTAAAACGGTTATCATTGTCATTAGTTTCCATCGACAAACAATTTTCTTTAAAAATGTCTTCAGTTTTTCTTTTATTTTCCATTAAAACAAGTAAGAACGTCGTCAAAATCGACATGTCTGGATTTAACAGGAAAAATGTCGGCCGCATCTACACAATGTTTGTTGAAATGTACACTGAGAGGCAAGAATAATGAGATCTGCTATTTCTGAGCTACAAAATGAGGCATTATATTTAATAAACAACAAAGTATAGTTTATCTGAAGACAGTTAGTGGTGTGTGGGTCTATAAGGCCCTCCACTGCGACTCGTGATAATCTATTGTGGCTCATATACCTATTCAGATTCGACCAACCAAATTCAACTTCTTTACGGAGCCGATTAGTTTGTTTAGTGAATGATATTTCGGGCGAGAGACCCTACCAAACATCAAATACCTTATTTTAGCTGCAGTTAACTAAATCCTCTGATGTTTCATCATCTTCCAGACAAAGAGGACAAGTCCAAGTCTCAGCATATGGTGACTCAGGTGACAGTGGTCTGTTAAAAGGCCTGTTGGAGACCGTAGGTCATGCTTACTATAACCTAACATTTGTTTGGATACATTTTTTTGAAAATGAACCAATCCTGGTATATTGTGCCAAAAGTCCAAAGCTTTTCTTGCTGTCTAGGTATATAAACTTATTGCGATGCCAGTTTCAGGCTCTGGTCCAATAAAGATGCTACCGCCACACTACCTTGTCATTTCCATCGATGTCAGAGTGGCCAGGGATCCAGACCATCGATATCCTGTTCAGCTCTACACTTGAGGCGAGTCTTTTTTGGCAGTCGTATCAATTTCGACGTTAGAAGGTAGGAGCTAAGTGCTTTCAAAGTCGATTTATTCAGTTCATCGATTCTAGGTTCACCCGTATCACATACTTCTAGTTATAACCTCAAAGCCATCGTATTTGGCTTATTCTGAGTAACGGCTATTCGATTTTGCATTTCCGTCGTATTGTGTCTCAAAATAACCTTTCTATTGTGAAGTTATAGATAGCCTTCCTTTGATGTTCCATGTTTCAGCTTTTTCTTCTTTCCTTTTCATTGGGTTGTTTGAGCTGAATCAGGACAAAAATGTTGACATTTGACATCTATCACTCTGTTGTTCACCACTTTTAATTTGATGAAACGTTTTATTCGTGGAAGGCATAAAACTTAAACTCGAACTAATCAAAAATTTGAAGCCAGATGGAACCACATGCGAATGGAACCACATGCGAATGCAAATATCCATCACTCTGTAACTCTAGCCTATACTTCTCCTTTTCTTCTTCAATTTGTTCCATTAGAAACAACAATCTTCTAATCATGAACAAGAATCTATTTTTAGCTGAACAACCTATTATGTACTTAATTTTGACAAGCAGACATTAATAGGCATAAAAACATCTCAATAATAGAACCAACCACGCCCAGATACCACACGCTAACTTATCAAAGTGCGGGTATGAATCTATAGAGTCAAAAACCACGAGGAAAAGTCCATGTGAAAAAAAATTAAGTCCTAGTGTTTGTAATTTCTGCAAACACGCTTAACCATATTCACCAGGAAAGTTTTGAAGACAATTTCCTAACATCTGAATGTATTTTAAAAGACTAAGTATTTTTTTTGTCAATAAAACAAAATATTCTGTATACACGATTATTTTCAATTCCTACCCTTATTCAAGTGATTATTTTCAGTGTAGATTTTCCACTCCAGCCATATCGACGCTTCCGATTGAAGCCCCGTTCCCATGACGACCGTACCGCCGCGGCGCTTGCGTCTCGACGTCGACACATGGACTGCTCGTTAACGTCGATTTTTGATATACGCCATCTTATACAAAATACGATAGAGACGCGAAATACGCGACGGAATCTCGGATGTAATTGGTCGGCTTTGTAGGACCGTTTTCTCATCGTTTCTCCAATTTTCGATTTCATCAACTTCTAGACCCTCTCTTTGATTTGATAGAGTGGCAGTCGTATTGTTTATTAAGTTCCAAGTAAATTGAGGTACAATATAGACAACAAAATTATATATAGGAGATGAAAGTAGAATTCAAAATATGGGAAATTGATGGTTTTGGAGAATATAATCACTGAAATGTTGTATATTTTGCATTTTCTATCTTTTCTGACTGCCTAAAAACAGCTATAGCTTATTCCAATGCTCAAGGGTGGCGAGAAGAAATAACTAGTCTTTGAAGTGGTCAAATAGTATGTTATACACGAAGGAATACGGTGTATGTATATATGCTTTTAAATGTCTTCACCACCGTCGTCTGACTAACAAGTACACTGTCAGTTCTCGATATATTATGAACGTACCCGTTATGTCATCAGTCATTTTTGGTTGAGCGCGAATTTTAAACTAATGGCATTTTTATTCAAATAATTTTATCTTCATAGGTAATTTCAAGCAATTCAAGCAGCAAATGTGTTGTAGATATTCTCCTGGGTATACAAAATTAAGTTTTTCTACGACAACCTCGATAAATGCTCATTTTATAACCGTATCTTCAATCATAAACAAGCACATTTTGTACAGAATTTCATTTTTGCATCGGCTGCTAGGCAAGTTGCTGAGCAACAAATGCGAAATGGAATATTTCGTGTTAGTTTTGAATTAGTAGTAGTTTTGTATTAGTTTTGAAAGTGTCACTTTCCCGCACTAGTGCAGGAAAGTAAAATTATGCAAATTTTGACCTTATTAGATAGTTTTTTACTTCGGAAGCTGTAACTATTGTTACAACAGGTAAATAAATATTTGCGAAATATATCAAATAAAATTCGTTCATCTACAAATGACTTAAAACCGTTGCCGTCACCGTCATCGTCATCTTTATGCGACATGCAACCGATGCCATCCTCATCGACGCCATTAACCTACCAGTTAACACCAAATAACTACACTGGACCGGCAATTTTAAGTAATTTAGAGAATGCAACAAATTGTGTTTTTAATATTGATATTTATAATAATTAGTATAGTTTTTATTTGAAGTTTAGTATATGTATTTTGAAATAAAATAATTTTCGAAAAATGGGTTAGTATACCTACCTACTTTTTTGTATATACGGTCGTAGAAAAAATAACTCATGCGTAAAGTGTCTTTCCCGCCCTTGACCGCTTGCCCGAACTCCGCTCCGCGTCGTTCGGGTAAACTGCACACAACACGAGCCAAAGGCAAGTGCAAAATGACCATTTTGTGGCGAATTGCATACTATACTTTTTCTATGACAACATATCGTTCACGTTTAATACATGCATACATTGCAAAAACTTTGAAAGAAATAAACTGATAATATTTCATTACTCTGCATTCGCCGCTAATGGGCTCTCTATCAGAATTAATATATAAATTAAAGAAATATGTAAATATTTTCTTTATTTCTAATAGATACCTACACAGAAATAGGAGCCTATAAAAATGTATTTATAGAAAACAACTATGAAATTACTCGTTATCTACTAAAACTTTGACAAAAACGGTCTGCTGACATTTCATCAATTTGTCGCTGGACGTCATAATTTGACAAGCCGTAGTCGGCGTGATTTTGAAGTGAACCAATTTCCTTCCAAATATTATGCAAGTCTCTATACCATAGTCCGTATATATTTTACCCTCAAATGTATATTGAAAGATTTGAAAGACAATAGTTTAAATTTAACACATAAACCAAACTCCAAACTTAGTATTTTACAACATATATAAAAATTTTTAATAAAGGTATCCTGCAGCTGCTTCTCTTTTCAGTGTTTCAACCTTGTAAATCCAAAAAATACGCGTTATTTAAAGATCAAAATTTAAGATTTAGTGGCGCTATTATTCTGGTGGCTCTAATGAGTATATTTAATTGAATTTGTGATAAATATCTGCTAGATTATCGATAAGTATCACAAGATTACTAAGATGCTGGATAAAAACTGTGAATTGATTCATTTTAAAAATTCAAGTTCAATTTTGACTTACCTTCTCAAATTCATATCCCGAACATTTTTCGAAATAATTAACATTTAAAAATAAACCTTTGTGATAAAGAATCCTATTAATTTAAATATATATTTCTCTAATTACCCCTGTAAAGCTTAAAATAAAATAAACTTTTCGAACTTCTCTGGTATCTACCGGTCTCGTTATTGACAACAAAAGCGAGTCGTAAACATAATTTATGAGAGCGGCGTCCGTTTGGGACAGCAACTTGAATCAAACCGCCCTGGAGTGAAACATCTTATATTTTTATTCTGTAATCTTTGCTTATACATACATTTTCTTTACTTCTTCATTGGTTTTTAAGCAAATGAAGTAAGAAATAAAATTATACAATTTCCCTGGTATCACCGATGTAATAAGACCTCAATAATGATCTCGCAACTTAATTATCAATTTCCCCGAAAGCATTGCAGTTAATTTCTGAAATCACTAGCACATCTTAGCTTTTAGTGAGAAAGTTACAGACATTTCGATGGCAGACTTTGATCTAAACATTTGCATATGATATAGTTGTCGAGTAGCTGAGTGGGGCCGATTGGGGGTAACTTAATGCCTCACGTTAGGGTTAACGACGATGTTCGCGAGTTTACGGTACCTACGAACCCTCCATCGAGACGGAAATGAGGATATACTTTGGGGAGAAACAACTATTTTCTTACTGTAACTCGCCAATTTTTTATAAATTTGAACAATAAGAAAGAATTATTTATAATGTCGAACAGTATTATCAATATATACTGAGAATATCTATTCCGCTCCATTTGTCAATGTGAAAATGATAGAAAAGCAGCAAAACGACTCGTATATCATCTTCGACCCGTGCTCTTCAGCGAATCTCTTTATGAGACTTTTATGTCAGCATCCAGATATTCTTGTTGTTGAAGTACGAGAGTAATGGACCATGATATTTTTACGAAAATTGAAACGTAAATAAACTTTTACGACTGTTGGAAAAAGTTTCCATTGCCGAGGAGGAAAAATCTCCTCTCTTTCTGTGCTGTTCGTGATATATACGAGCTTGTCGAAAGGTATATAAAAATGTTTATAGATTGTGATGATTCGCTGGTATATGGGAAAGTCTTTTTGTTATTAAAATTAATGTTTTACCAGGGTTTGTTATTATTTTGAAATATTGAGGTTTTGTTTGACTTTTTTTCTTGAAAACTTTCTAGTTATTCGGTACGCTTTTTTCTAAACATGTCACTATGTTTTAGCCCCCCCGGAAAGGGGTTGAAACAAAGTCTGAAACTAAAATTAAACCCGTGAATTTTGTCCACTTATACCTTCTCTCCGTCTGCGATAATTCCACAGTGTGTGATGCGAATAAATATATCGAAAAAATATATTGGAAACAGTTGTTCAGAATATCGTTTCAATCCCACATACCGAAATTAATCACAAAATTCGCATTTTTCATTTTTAATTTTATTTGCTTCCCCACATTTATTATTAAAAGATATTGTTTAATTTGATCAATATTCCTTCAAAAGTGCTGTTTACTCTACTAAAATATTTGAATACATGACACCGTGTCAAGATTTTAATTTCCACGGCACAATAATTTTGGCAAAAATTTTGGTTAACATAATAAATATTCTGAACACCTTTTTTTAATAATATATTTTTCGAAATTTCTAACGCGATCCTGTTTGTGAAATCGTAGTAGGTTGAGTTTGAAATTCAGATTTCAGTTGAATATTTCAATAAATGTGGCCCATCCACCTGTATGACTCTACAAAAATCCGAATCTGTAATTCTTCAAACAGCGAAAATATGGGGGTGTCTCCATCTTAAATGCGACACACTGTATTATGACACTTTTTGTAGCTGGTCATTATACTTCATAATACTTACAATCAGAAAGTGGCTAACTTCATCTTCAGCTGTGTGACGTATCTGTAATGAAAGTTGCAGACATTTAGGAACTCTCAATTAACAGTTTAACACCCCATTACTCCTAAGTATTAACTTCAATCCAAAACAAACAAGAAATATTTTAAAGGTGTTTAGTCGACGAAAAAAGTTTCAATTACATCATTACAATATCAAAAACTTATGAAAATTGAATAATATACTTTGCACGTAACTATAATTACCGTATCGCGAAAAGGGTCTTTCTCTTTCGGCACGCACCGCAAAGAATTTTCTGTTTCGAGCCCAACGATATTATCAAGAGTATTAACGCCTAGGTTTTAGGGTCAGAAAGGGACTAGGGTCTTCACTTTAGGTACACTTTCGAGTAAATGGATTTAGGTTTATTATACAAGTTTGTTTTAGATATATATATACGGAAAAATAGTTGTTTTCCTTTGATGTCCATACCTTTTATCTCCGTCTTTCAATATAAATCACTCGAAATTCACTTCTATAATTAACAAAAAGTGTAAAAGTATAATAATATTGTTCATTGAGCAGTTTATAGTGTTAAAATGGGCGCTATATGCCTAAAAGAGAAGATAGTTTACATAAGAGTTGACATAGAACCACAATTAAGTCGTCTTCTTTTTTAAAATCGTAATTTTACAATATGGCGATGGTTTTGACAATAAGTTCACGCATATGACTGCAACTTCAAGTGGGTTCAATTTTTGGTACGCCATATTATGTAGATATGTTTACTATTATATTATTATGATACATTTACACATAGGTAGGTATCTATTTGATTCAGATTTGCGTTACAGACATCTTACTTTGATTGCCGACTGAGACTGAGTGTTATTGACTGCTTACAGGATGGTCGTAGGTAAATATTTCAAATAGCATGGGGACAGAGCTGTTGCAGAATATTTCTTCAATCTCAAGAGAGAGAACACCGGCATTCCGTAATCAAATTTGATTTCAGAATTGCCAAAGGCAAATTCTGTGATGATCGTGGAGAAACAATAGCTGCGTTCGTTATTTGCATTGCAGAGGAGACGGATTTTTGATCACGTGATCAAAGATTAATCTGAGCAAACTGCTATTAACGAACGCTCCGGCCAATCATACATATAAACTAACTTCTAACCTCCTTTTTGCCTATGTCTTCCATTTAGAGACTACGACTTTTTTGTTTGATTTTCTCCTTTTAGCTTTTATTTTTCATTATTCATGACTATATCTAGCCCTGAGGCCATTTTGGTAGCTATTCATGGTCAACAAACAGTACGAAATTTATCTAATGACAGGAGTGACTACAACATAACCTCATAACATGACAGATAAACAGATTAATTTTTCTCGTCCATCAAAGTATTTCGAGCAAACAGATTTACATTGGATTGATCTGAGTGGAATTACCGGACAGTTCAGATTTACCTCCCCTACCTTTAGATGTAATAAACGAACGATTCAGACTAAAAAGATTAATCGGACGCAAATAACGAACGCAGCTAATATTCTCACATTAAAATGTCAAATGTCAATTTTCGTGACAGCTGCTGTCAATTTACCTACTATTTAATATAAGTATTCAATTTATTGTAAATGAGCTGATTAAACATGAACTTAAACCTTTTCTTCTTCTCAATTTCCATTTAAAAACCATCCTCCATTTTCACCAAAAGGTATGTCGATGATGACGTGAAATTTCTTTTTCGAAAATACATAACGCACCAATAATTTAACGCCATAATCACAAGCTCGACAAAACGTTTTCATTAGAAAAACCTTTCCCCGAAAATAAAACACAGATAACACAGCTTTATATACATATATCTGTGGCTGGATGTGATGTGTAATTCAACTGTTTCGCTGTGTAAAAGACTCTCGGTTTGGTTTGTATCTAGCGTGGAATGTACTGCATAAAATACAGAGCACGGCACGAGTTGATTTGCATAGCTCAGCTGGGGAAACAATCGATTGGAACGGGCTTACTTTTCCATACTTTCGACTGACGTTTACTAAAATAAAAAAGAAGAAGATGAAGAAGAAGGGAGAATATTCCGTATTAACTTTGTCACTATACCTACTACTGATGATAGATAGATAGGTACCTTTTTTGAAATATTATTTTATCTTATTTAGAAACTTTGTCGTAATGTGATGGTTAGGTACTAGATATTACAAATTTCTGTACCTATTCACTAGTTTTATATTTATATTCTCAGTGACAACTAACAGTTGACACTCACTTCAACAACTATTATATTAATAGTGCCAACTTTCAAAAAATAAATATACTTAGAACTCAAGTAGGTACAGTTATATGAAAAAATTCTCAACGAATGCTTCAGTCAGCTTTTGTATAGTCCTGATCTTAATCCATACTTAATTTGACAGCTTCCAATATCTTCGCGCTATACCTACTGCAAAAAGAATTTGATGCTTCTTGGTAGGTACCTATTAAAGTTGCTAGGTATAATCAAAAACGTTTAATCTTCAACTAGATATTTTTCATTTAATAGACCAATAAGAAGTAGTTTGTTTCTTGTTCAAAAAACGTAAATTCTTGTTTTAATGTGCACATTATTGAATATGTCCACCATGACCCCAATTCCTTCTTTATATTTAAAAGGTTACCGCTAAAATGTCCACTATTTTTGTCCAATTAAAAATGATGATAAGTACCTACGACATTTGAAACGATAATGATAATATAAAAACCTTCAGCCTATAGGTATTTCATTTTCAGCAAAGTATGTAGGTAGTTGGGTATCATTGGTAATTTATTATATGTATGTGTGATTTTTGGGGTGACATTCACTGAGACCTAAAAGGTCTATTGTGCCCTAATTTATTATAACAATGAATGCCTAATTCAATAATGTTAAAAGTTCTTCTGTAACCTATACGTTTCAAGAGCTATGTTCAAAATAAGCTAAAAGAAAATGTCAATTTCACTATATCTATAGGTAAATTTCACAATATTACCGAAAATAAATGTGTCTAACATCAATTTATCATAAATTTATGTAGATACTAAGTACCTAGGTACTTCTTTATTTAAGAAATATATTGAATTATACTTTAATTATTATTATAGGTATCAACCTATGTATTAATTTCAAATCACTAAGTAATAGGTAGGTATCCTTTTTTATTTGATTAACTCAGTTTTACACTTAACAATTCTTAAGTGTTTATTTGATTTAAGTAGATATTTATCTAGCAATAAACAAATTACAATTAACAATTATGTTATGTACATAAATACATAATAATCATTATTTACTTTCCCATTCTTATACGTACACCGTCCATTGTAAACGCCAAATTAATATAGCAAATAACAAGTTTTCTTCACGGCTGCTTCAATTTTATTACCTTAATATCATCCCCCATTATCAACAAATTCACAAATTTTAACAATAGAACACAAAATAAACAAATTTTCCATCAAAATTTCCAATTCATCCAATATCTGACCATTTCCGCGCCATCTGTCCACAATACAAAACACACCGTCCAACCATTTTGTTTGCAGTCTTGGAAACCACCGCTAGGGAGCTCCGAACGCAGCGCATGACCATTGGTTTACGCATGAGCGCCGCCCCTGGCGGGAGATCCGCCCCAATCCCTTCTCGAGCATCCCCACCACTCGACCAGCTTCTCCTCCGCTGCTTTTTGGTGGGGGACCGCAAAGCTATGAAGGGGAGACAATAAACACATCGTTATGGTAAAACTGAATTGGAGTTGTTTTATTTCACATAAAATTGTTAACTGTATCTCAATATTGATTTATGTTTGTATTTATAATTTTAAATGTCCATACCACAAGGTCGAACATGGACAGTTTTTTTTATGAAAGGGAGACGATAATATGGTCATTGTTATCAGCTCTCGTCGAGGATTGATAACGGATGAATTTGTTGGTGTTTAAATATTTGGAATTTATATACCTACCTAGTATTTATTTGAAAAATTCTATTTAAATTCCAGTTGAGCAATATGAAAATTGAGAATATACTTATAAAAATCTTTACCCAAAGTTATAACCTATTTTAGGAGATTTAGATTGATATTCACTTCAATACAAAAATGTCTCACTATATTAGAACACAGAGCTCAACTTCTAATAACTTGAAAATCTAAAACCAAGTCTAATGTCAATTCTCCCGCTTTTTATACTTTTCAGACAGTTCTAGACTTCACGAAGACAGATCTAGATGATGTCTTCTTCTTTTTTTATGGACCTTTACATATCCTTAGTGCAGGACCATCACAACAATGAAAATTTTTTTTCTTATTTTCAAAATTCTACGTTTATTATGAAATATTTTTCATTTTTAGTTGAAAATACATTTTATGCTGCATCTGAATAACATTTCAATCGATATATATCTAACAATATATACGATAAACATAATAACTAAATAAAAATAATAATTAGATCGTTAAATTTCAACGCCCGGCATCGACATTACTTATAATGTTTGTCTCGTACAAGACAATCGGGTTTTATAATGGGCAGAGTATACTTTATAAAGATATAAAAACTTATACCACGTTTGTTTTCGAAGAAAAAATTACTTACCTAGAGGAATTACGTGATTAAAACGTAGGTATTTTACGTCAATGAGTTTATAGATGGTTTTTTATTGGACATGTCAAGATTTTTATTTAAAGTCGTTAAATTGTTGTTTAGAAAAATGCCACGCGAAGTATTTACACGTAGGTACCTATAGGTATGATAATTCCATTTGCCACTTCCATCACTAAAAACGTAGATATTTAAAACACGGGTTTGACATTTGCAAAACTTCACTTCATAATACAAGTACAACAAACTTTTTTTTTGTGAGGGCGTAGAAAAAATATAGTAAGCACCTAGTAACAAAAATATCTTTAGTCACTCGTTTCATAAGGTACTCGTGTCCAAAGAAACGTTTTTGACACTTGGTACTACTTAATATTCAATAAGAAGATTCAAATTAAGATAAACTGATGGTTACCACTTTCGATACCATCTTCAAGATTGTCGATGCTATTGATTATTTGCGAGCATAAGTAGCCAAAATTAATTCTTTTCAATTTTGTCTTTTTTTGCTATTTCTTTCAATGTAGATAACCCTTAATTGTGTGCTATCGTACTGTTTTAAAATTTTAGTTTTTCTCCAATTTTGTCATATCCTGATGCTTAAACTGGAATTCTCCTCAATTTTCATAATTTTTTCCCAAAATTCATTATCTTTCTTTTTTTCTCATCCCACTTAAACCAGGATTTCGTCCAATTTTTTTGATGATTCTTCTAAAACTTATCCTTTAATTTTTTCCCATTCTGCTGGAACTTGATGTTTCATGACTTTCCTTTTTTTTGCAGAATTTATTTTTTAATTTGGTTGCTTAAGCTCTGATTCCCTTAAATTCTTGCAATTTTTTCGCAAAATCCGTTATCTATTTTTGTTTCATCCATCTTTAACTAGAATTTTCTCCAATTTTTTGCAGAATTTATTGTTCAAATGGTCACAACATTACTTTTTTCGCAAGTTTTTCTCAAATAATCTATCTCTCAATTTGGTACCATGCAACATAAACTTGATGTTTTATAACTTTCTTTCTTTTTCGACAAATTTATTATTCAATTTTGTCATATCTTTAGGCTAAAACTAAAATTTTCTCCAATTTTATTTGTCTCAAAATTTGCTCTCTAATTTGGTCCCATCATTCTTAAACCAGAATTTTGACCAATTTTTCGCTGATTTTTTTCAAACATATCCTTAATTTGGTCCCATTCTGCTTGAGCTTAATGTTTTATAATTTTCCTTTTTTTGGCAAAATTTATTCTTTAATTTGGTTGCTCAAGCTCTGATTTTCTTAAATTCTTACAATTTTACCGCAAATTCGTTATCTATTTCTGTTCCTTCCATTTAAACAAGAATTTTCTTCAATTTTTCGCAAGATTTATTGTTCACATGGTCACATTTTTGTTAATACTCGAGTTTTTTCAATTTTTCAATTGTTTTGTATTCTTTGTTCTCTAATTTGGGCCCATCCTAGTTAAACTCAAATTAATACTAAGCTTTTCTTCAATTGTATTCCATCCTTCTTAAATTTTTTTCAATATTACTTTTTTTGCACATTTTCTCAAATGTGATTTGGTAACATCCAGCATAAACTTCATGTTTTATAATTTTCCTTCTTTTATGCAAAATTCAGATATTATTTAATTTTGTCATATCCTGACGCTTAAACTAAAATTTTCTTCAATTCTTATAATTTTGTCTTAAAATTTGTTCTCTTATTCTGTCCCATCCTTCTTAAACTCGAATTTTCTTCAATTTTTGTAATTTTTCCTCAAAAGTTGTTCTCTAATTTTGTCAAATCTTCAATAAACTCGAATTTTCTTTGATTCTTCGGGAAATTCGTTTTTTAATTAGGTTCCATTTTGCTTAAGCTCGAATTTTCTTCAATATTTGTAATTTTTTCTCTAATTCTGTCCCATTCTACTCATACTCGAATTATCTACAATTTTTGTAATTTTCTCTCCAATAATTTTTCGGAAAATTCGTTCCTTAATTTGATTCCATCCTGCTTAAACTCGAATTCTCTACAATATTTGTAATTTTTTCTCTAATTTTGTCCCATTCTTCTTAACCTCGAATTTTCTTAGATTTTTGTAATTTTTCCTTCAAAATTTGTTCTCTAATTTGGTCCCATTCTTCTTAAACACAATTTTTGGGAAAATTCGTTCTTCAATTTGGTTCCATTCTGCTTGCGCTCGAATTTTCTTCAATTTTTGTGATTTTTTCTTACAATTTGTTCTCTAAAACTCTGTTCCATCTTTCTTAAACTCGAATTTCCTTCAATTTTTCGGAGAAATTCGTTATTTGGTTAGGCTCTATTCAATTTCAACTTGAATTTTCTTCAATATTTGTAATTTTTTCTTTAATTTTGTCCCATTCTTCTTAAACTCGAATTTTCTTAGATTTTTGAAATTTTTTCTTCAAAATTTGTTCTCTAATTTGGCTCCATTCTTCTTAAACACTATCTTTGGGAAAATTCGTTCTTTAATTTGGTTCCATTCTGCTTGAGCTCGAGTTTTCTTCAATTTTTGTGATTTTTTCTTAAAGTTTGGTCCCTAAAACTCTGTCCCATCCTTCTTAAACTCGAATTTTCTTCAATTTTTCGGAGAAATTCGCTATTTAGTTCGGCTCCAATCTACTTAAACTCGAATTTTCTTCAATATTTGCAATTTTTTCTTAAAATTTGTTCTCTAATTTTGTTCCATCCTCCTTAAACTCAATTTTTCGGAAAATTTGACTTTAATTTGTTTCCATTCTACTTAAACTCAAATTTTTTTCAATTTTTTTTTTGGAGCTTTGCTCTCTTTTTTGTTCCATTGGTAATTTCTAAGGATTAATTGGTAAAAAAAAGTAAAAGCCAGCATAATTGATGGTCCTTAAATACTTACCTATAAGAGAGCTTATCAAAGATCTCCAATTTAAGTAGGTACTCAAAAAGTTATGTGACAGCTGACATCAGTTTACAAAATTCGGCAGCGAAGTACCCACATTGAGTTGAGTTATATTTTTTCCCTGTTTATAATGAATAAAAATAATAAAAACAATCAACCCTGTATGTATAAGTGTCAAACATATTACGCTAACAGGAAGTGTGTGGTATCAATTAAACAAATTAAATTACAAAAAAAAATCATCCATTAAAAAATCTCTAAAGTACAAATCCTTGTTAACAATAATCGACTTCGTATGTTTCGCAAAAACACGTATTTTAAAATGTCATAACACAACGGAACCTCAATTTTTCCATTTTCATCCTTACACCGAAATCAGGGAGGTCACAAATGAACATAGTTAACCTATAAATTCTGAAAATAAATGGTTTACAACGAATAAACTTTGACAACTGACGCGTCTAGATTAACTCAACCAATAACAACATTCCGATAACTATAATTGTTATTGTAAAATAATGTTTACAAGGAAATGCCCAATGATAATGTTTTCAACTTTGCTCGATAACAACAAAAAAAGTATGTTGGTGAACAGACCCACATTTAAACTAATATCTAGTCATGCCATTTTGGTTATAGTGAAGAGGCTGAATTTTTAAACAGTTCAATTTGAAAGAAACTTTTAACTTTACAAAAATGTAAGTTAAGCTGGATTTATACAACGTTAACGAAACTGAAATTAAATTCATACTTAAAATATCCAAACCAATGAGTGCCTAAGGAGTCACAAAGCAGCAGAGTCAAAGAGAATACCCTGCAAACTGTAGGGATGCTTACAAAAATCAAACAGAAATTACAAGAACACCCTCAAAGGAACGACGCCAGGAGCCAGCTGCGCCCTAACGACAACCAAGATAACATAGACTAAGCTAACCAACCTGAGGAAGCAGCAGATTTTGTTAGCTCAAGTAATGGCCATCAGATTACATGGTTTTGTGTTCGTAGTTTTAATTTTAAATGTTCTCAAGTTTTATATTTTGCCTGCATTAAAGAAAATTGAAATTTCGTTCGCATTGTCGACTCTGCTCCCGCGTCATACAAAATTAATATGGATAGAGTATCTTTACGTCTATTATGAGGACTTTCTTTTTACCTGACTTCCTGTTCTGACGACAGTACTCATATACGGGTGTAGAGGTTTAAACATGGTATACAGGGGGTCACTAAAATTACACACTTTTATTGCCAATATAGTTTTTTGAACTTTTCGTATGTAATTTTTAAAGTCATTTTAGATTAGACAATTTTTCGTGCAATTAATATTTAGTCCAAGTTCTGGAACAATATTTGGAATTTGGATTTTTTGTGTGAAATATTGGCCAACTGTTTTAAGCTATTTTATACTATTCCAATTCATTGAACAATATTCAGTTCAAGATTCTGCGCAGTGATTTAATTTGATGATAAAATAAATATAACCTTTTCAAAAATTTCGTTAGTCATGGAGCCGGGAAATTTGATATATTTAATAATTTGCACGGCTGCTCATGTCACTAAGCGAATATTAACTTTAAAACAGAGGAGAATGAGTGTTTTACATTGTAGAAACATGCATGCTTTGAGATTTCCTCAAAAAATATTTCAATCTCTCGTTTATCCCAAGAATTATTATTCAACCTGATTCAACCACTTCAATACATAACCACAAATTATCAAGATCAATGATATTTTCATTGAAAATTTTCATCGTGAAACAGAAACACAAACAATAAATCAAATTGTTAAAAAAATAGAACCTGTTCTATTTTTTTACAATTTGACAGGGTAGACAATTTTTAATACAATTTCTAATTTTAGACTTAACAATTTGAAATGTTCCAGAACTTGAACTAAATATTGCACAAGAAATTGTCTAATCTAAAATGACCTTTAGACACAGAATGCAATAGATAGTTAAGTAGGTATCAATACTACTCACTTCATCTATTGGGATTCATCTTGTACCAGCTATATTAGTTTTTATAAATACCACAAAATGGAGGACATACAAACATTCAACTGCAAACTAATATTTCTTTTATAATTAGCTATAATTAAATTTAATTCTTCATCCGTAATAATTATATCGCAACAAGTGGTCGTTTGTCTGAAAAGTGCAATGTTAAAAAAAATAAACGGTATATTTTCATGGCCACAACGAAATTGGTTTTTCAAACAATAATACGTCACGGTTTATAGTAATTTTAACAACTAATTATGAAAGAACATTGTAGAGCTGAATTTTCTCTTTGTTTTCCTATTGTTTGCAGTAAAATGGTCACTATAGCAAAGTTATAACTGAAGTGTATTCATTCATTCATTCATTAACTTGAACTAGAACTATTAGTTCTAAAAGCAACTTTTTTATAGTTATTCAGCCCACTATTAACAATCGAGATATTTTGGTGAGTATTTAATACAACAGAGATTTATGCTATCCTAGAATGTGTCAGAATTAACAAACATAGGAACGACACTCAAAGGATAAGCATACTAACTGACAGCCAGGCAGCCCTTGCAGCTTTAAATAGCCGCAAGGTAACATCTAGACTGGTAAAAGAATGCCAGAAAGAACTAAGGCCCAGTTCCACCAAACTACGATTGATCTCGGATTAATTAAGCTCTATTTTGTGGAATGCAGAAAATTCTATTGTTCTGTGTCACTCATTGAGATTTGATAACGTAAACATAACCCATAAAATACTGTATGGCATAACCCTAAACAATATTTTGTGTTTACACCTCTCTGGTTATTTTAATTTTGTAATAATAAACTTAATAAATAAACGATAATTAATAAACAATGACTGACGTGCAGAAGCTGAAAAAAAGACCCAACATTCACAGTGGAGGATAAACAGAGATCTTAGTCTTAGTAGATATTATCAGAAAGTATTCACAAATAATTGAGAATAAAAAAACTTATAATGAATCTATGAATTCGAAAAATGAATGTTGGGAGAAACAAATAACACAAGAATATAATTCTAGTCAGTCTTCGATAGATTCCAGTATTAGAAGAGCAGCTTCTTTTGAAAGTCGAAACCTTGTCTCAAAATCTCTATTGTCCAAATTCTGGAAATAATCTTCTCTTTCTTGAACCCATCGAGGACAACAAAAATAAATTCATCTTCACCATGATCGTCTTCTAAGGCAAGATCATAAACTCTATTTATTCCTCAACTGAACTAATCGGGCTTCACACAGATAAATCCACCAAAAATGGCCGATATGTACTAATCCCACTTTTGAGCATGGTGAAACGTTTCAATATGTTAATCATGATAAGACGCTCCACTTAAGAGATAAATCGGGAATAAAACTGTTGGTGAAACTGGGCCTAAGTGAACTATCAGACCAGATTAAAGTAAGATTAGAGTGGGTGCCGGGACATAACGGTATTTCTGGGAATGAACAAGCGAGAAAAGGTTCAGCAACAGCATGTTGGACCAGAACCAGCTCTTGGGACCAAAAATAAGGTAGCCGAGGGCAAATACAAAAATGGGTACATAGCCAACATAGACTTCAGTGGAGGAACACTCCAAAGCAGGTACACAGTAAAACCTTCATAGGTAAAACGGGCCGAAAAACTATTGAATATCAGTAGGAATAAGCTAAGAATTATTACAGGTTATCTAACGGGTCATACCCCGGTGAAAGATCACCTGCATAAAATAGGATTACATAACGGGGACCTCAGCTGCAGACTCTGTGGCATGGAGACCAAGACCGTAACCCATATCTTATCTGACTGTGAGGCACTGAACTCGAGGAGGCAAACAATCTTCGGAGAAGCCAATGTGCCACCTGAAGTATATGGCACACATCCAATGGACCTATATCATCTACTCGAAGGTACGGTAATAACTGGATGGGTGGACTAAATGTGGGAGTAGAGTACTATAACACTACCGTTGCATCTAAAGGGATAACATCCAAAAAAGAAGTTCAAGACAAGTGTCCAGTGTGTCTACTCCAGAAGGAACACAAAATATCAAAACATATCGATTGATCCTCCACTGTAAGCAGTTCTGGAGTCTCTCAAGCCATATCTACAACGATTCAATATTAATACACAATATTAACGGTCCAGTCATTATATAATCTTGGATTGTTTAAGAGGATGCCATAACCGTATCCGAATTAAGTTGAAAAAAGCTTTCAACATCCACTGACCAATACATAACAATGGAAAATAGATAAACATAGTAATACAAGTAGAAAAAAATATCGACAATCAAACATTACAAGACTGATTATCCATACAAAGGAATACAAGGTTTGGGACATTAACATTTTAAACGTCGTACTCAACGTCTGAGTTTCTTAGAAACCTAACGATTTGCCAGTCGTTGTTTTTTTCGTTATAGTAATTCATTAGATTAAATAATTGGCGTCCCGTATTGTTACCTACACTACACTGTAAAAAAAACTATAAACAGCGGCGATTTGGGTACTATAGCGCATGGTGTATACGATAATTCAACAATTTGTTATAAAATCCTTGATATATTGGAGAATATTCATTATTATTCAAAAAATTCAATGCTCACCCCTACTATTTTTAGGTTTTAATAAGTATTGTGCTTCAAAGTAAAGTGGAGCTCCTGTATAAAAGTGCTAGTTGGTCTCCAGTTGAATGCAGTTTCCTATAAATGGATTCGATAGCAGTTTACAAGGATGCAGCAATACTGGACCAAGCTGTGTTAAGCATCTCTGGAAATGCTCTGGTTCTGGACGAAAGATATGAGCCTGTAGACAAGAATCCGGGCAAAAACGGTTGCCACCATAGATATACTACAGATAGAAGCAACAAGCTATAGACCATTGTGTAAGCACTTGACTCTGGTAAGAGTTAGAGATTCAGAGGATCAGAGGTTTTTCTGTCGTTGTCTGTGTCTATAGCATGCGCGCGTCATTGGATAAAGTCACCCAAAACCTTTGACTTTTTATCTCTTTCTTATAAGCTGACGGGTTCCGAGCTGGTTAGGTTAGGTTAGCAATTAAAGCCCTGAGTGGATATACCATCAACTCAGGACATGCTGACGAATGTCGAGAACGACTTGCTGATCTTGCAAGTAGGAACGCAGTACGGCTAGAATGGATTCCGACCCTCTCTGGCAACGAAATGGCGGATGCACTGGCTGCGGAAAGGGCGGCAGCTCCTTTCTGCGGCCTGGGCCCGACCCTCGGCCCAACAAAACAAACAATACGCAAGGAGACGAGGAAGTGGCTGAGGAACCAGCACCTCGCTCATTGGAATGCTCTGCAGGGTCCTAGACAATCCAAACTTCTACTGAAGGGATGGACTGATAGACACGCTGGGGCAGCTATTGAACTACCAAGGAGTAGGTTGAGGAAGATAGCAGGACTCCTAACAGGGCACTGCTGTAAGGAAGCACCTCTACAACCTAGAAGTAGAGGAAATTTCCCTATGTAGGGGTTGCGGCATGATTGACGAAACGTCAGTCCATGTTCTCTTAGAGTGTCCACACTGGGCTGTAATACGCAGGCGAATCTTCGGAGTCCCTTTCATGGCCCCTGGAGACACAAGCAGGCATCCACTGAAAAAGGTTGTGGCCTTTATTGAACGGCTCAGCTTCATGGATGTCTAGGTAGCAGGAATGGCACAATGGGCCCGCCATTGGCCTCAGTGCCGGAACCTTGGCTTGAGTTTGTCTAGGTCAAGGCTCGCCTGTACATTTAGTAGTAGTAGCAGTAGTCCGAGCTGGTTTATCTCCTTTATATGCAGTATCTCTATGACAGTTTTTTGGTGTCTGGTAGTTTAGTTAGTGCACCGATAGAAGAAGGCTTCGTTCTGCTGGATTGTCTTATAGAAGAATATACAGGTTAAACATTAGAACGAAAGCAGCGAATTGCAAGATTGTCTTGTGCCCGAACCATCTGACAAAATTATGAGGACTGAAGCTGGGTACTGATCTCAAAAAAGTAGGATTCTTACTCTATTGAGAAGAGTAGCAGTATGAGTTGGCACGAGTTACTTCAAGACGTTCCAACCAGCTCCAAGAACTTCCCAGGGGCAAGTTGTTCGACCAAATGTGGGATCAATGCACGATATTCAAATAGTTTGAGATAAAATGTCAAACTCTTCCAAGACTTCTTGTAAATTAGCTCACTTATGAGCTACAGCTCCAATCAAATGTAATACATCATACAAATTATGTTCTTTCAAGTGATATGAAATTTGTCGATGACTACTGTTTGATAATCTTTCAAATCCCGTTTCAGTAAAAAGGAATATTTAAAAAAGAAGTGAATTTTATTAGTGTACGTATAGCCTAGAATGCAGTCCAAAGGGCAGCACTCGCGGCGACGGTGGCGGCGGCGGCGGGGAAACAACACGACTTGTCCTACCGGAACTGTAATTCCGGTTGAGCTGCGACCGCGGCGGCATCTGTTGTTCAAATGAATATTTATAACTTTCAAGATTTACATATTATCGGTGTTCCACCATCGCTTACCGGTCTCACAATTTATTTCGCAGGTTGTGGTGGTGTGTCGTTCTATAACGGACAAGCTATATGCGTGAAAGAGGGTCGAATTCGAAGAAATACAACTTACTATTTAGACACGGGTGTTTATTACCTACTGCTGGAACTCGTCGTTTTGTCACAAATTGTTCGTTTACTGCTTGTGAGATGATTTAACGACTCAACTTTTACCTCAAGGCAGCTAATATTTCACAATTATTATTAATAAAGTGAAATCCCGGAAAAGATTTTCTTAAAAGCAGTAAAGGCCCACTACAAACCCTGCCTATTCCGTCAAAATAAAAAATGGGAATCGAAAATAGAATCTATGTATGTATGTATTTTGATGTGACATTCACTGAGACCTAAAAGATCTATTGTTCCACCTACTTCTACATAGTTTCTGAGGAGAGTCTAAGGAACTGCTAGCTCCTTCAGTCCTATTTCCCGGAGGAATTTTAGGATGTCTGCAGGCTTCAACTTAGGTAAATGTTCCTCTCTATCCAGTAATCTCCCAGGTGCTGTGCTCTAGGATTCTGAAGTGCTGTGCAGTTGGGAAGTATGTGGATGGAGGTTTTTTCTTCCATGCCACAAAATCTACATTCTTCTTCCTCCACTATTTTGAGCGTTTTCAGGTGCCCATTCAGGCGACAATGTCCCGTTAGGGTCCCTGTTAAAACTCTTAGCGCAGTTTTACTTTGATCTCAACAATTTGTAGTCACCCAGAAGAGTATTTGATTGTATAAGCCCTACTAGATCTTTCCAATAGTCAGATCTCTTTTTCTCGGCTTTACCCATTCCTTCCAATATTACATTAGGGCTGATTCCGCAAAAGGGTTCAGGCCCCCAGAAAGGTATTTCAGTCCTCTTTTTGCTAGCTCATCTGCTATTTCATTTCCTTCTATTCCAGTGTATCCTGGAATCCAAAATAGATTCTATAGTGACTCACAACTATTATTGATTCACCAAACACATGCACGCAGCTTCTCAATAAAGCCCATTAGTTTGATTGGTAAATTATTTTTTCATTCTGAGTATCTGCCAAACTTTGGAAATCTGTTTCATCATCTTCCTTACTTCCATCTTCCTCGTAATGGCAACAAGTTAGATCTACCAACAGTCTCAGATGACTTAGATGACAGCGTCCAGTTTAGTATCGTAGAACTTTGTGACAGGTGACAGGTGACAGGTGAAGTTTAGCAAAAATTCAAAACTCTTCATTCTAGGTAACTGGCATTGAACTAAAAAGCCTAGACTCTCGTCAATTACCACAAAAACGTACCTTCTCCGCTTAATACTTTCTTCACTTTCCATGTCTTCTTCTTTTTCACCATTCAAGATCAGTATAACTGGATTTCCATACAGAGTTAGAGATTGGGAGGCACTTTAGATACCTACAGATGCAAGTTTCCTTTTCTTTTCCGCTTTTTCTTGGCTCTACAGTATTTCCTATTTATTCGGTTGAAGATTCAATCGACCCTGATGCTACTACCAATTATTGTTGACATTTTAAATCAGGAGTTCCCTTTATAGAAACACAATTTAAAACAATAGACAATCGTTATTATGACGCGACAAAAAAAAGTGGATTGTTCGGTTTAAGACAATTGTGTTTATGGGTCAATACGATCGATTGAATTCGGTAGGCGGGTATAGAGGTCAAAATATTTTTCAAGAAAATCCATTTATATTTAGCAAATTTTCCGTTGTGGTGGACGAGGTTTTGTAAGTGGGCGAAATATTGATAGATGCATTTCCATCAATTTGTTTTGTCGTGTTGTTGGATATTAGATACCAATATTAAGTTGACTTTAAGGTCATTTCACGGCTTAAGTCGACAAAAGGGTAAATTCTATAAGAATTGGTTAAAAATTAACAGCTTGCCGTTAAATTTGACGAAGTTTTTGCTGTTAGAAATGTTTTAATCTATACATAGTCAAGATTATGATTCAAATTTCAACAATTGTATTCAATAAAGAGTTTTCCGTTAATACCTTGAAGCTTATTATACATAAAGACTAGCAAAAATGGGTTAGCAGATTGTCTTATTTTTAACTGAGCTCACAGAATTGCTCCTATAGGCAATTATAACTTTAAATGAAGATAAAGCCTCCATTATAAATGATTCTGAAACCGATTTCGGAAATTACAATAACAAATTTATCGCATAATTTAAATAATCTAGTTAAAAAATAGAATGCAACTTTATATATATATATATATATATATATATATATATATTATTGAAGAAATTTCTACAGACTCTTCAAAATATTCACACACGTAAACTTTTATTAGTCTCGTGAAAGACGGCTCCATCTTTCGGCGAGAAGGACAAAGTCTTACACAAATCAATAATTCCCAGAAAAATATTTCCGCAAGTAGCTATATAAGATGTAGGAATCTTATATCACTATTAACTGCTTTACAAAAAAGATCTATAACATTTCCTACCTCAACTTACGTAACTATATACTCATGAATACAATTTAAAAGTAGATTTTGTACAATAATTATCATTCTAACGCTTTATAAGTTTTAAAAAATATTTTTCAAAAACAATGACCGTTCAACTAAGAAGCAATAACTACTTCCCGGGCTATAGGCCCCGACGGAGATTGAATTATACTTCAAAGTCAAACGGGGTTGATATATCTACAAGATATTTAATATCAACCATTCTGGTTTGCAATTAGAAGGAACAACATAAGTGGTAAACCGGTGTCGGCGTATTTGCGCCTTATCAGTACAAGGTATATGTTCTCCGTCCGCGAGTTCAGAGCCTAAACACGGACTGAAGAAGACACCAAAATCACAATCAATACATATCTTGCAGTAACGGAAGTGTAAAAGTTGTGACAATAACGACATCTTCACTTCCAACCGCAAACCTCTTCTTCTTCTTCTTTTCTTGATCCTTTTGCCCTTATAGGCGTCGGATGTGGATTCCATGTCCTGTACCCATGTCTTCCATGTCTTTCTGTCACTATTATTATACCTTTCACACAACGGCATACAACAAGGTGACTATTAAACATTAACAATAACTGACATTTGTCAGAATATTCTATAGGCGACTTGATCAATTAATTTCTTGTGACAAAAATGTATAAATCTGATTTATTTGAAAACTACAGGAGATAGGTATAGGGAATAGTAATACATATCGATAGTAGGCAACGTATTCTTCTGAAATAAATAATCACATATAGGGTGACCCATTTGAAAAAAAGGAATTACGCGAAGATTGTGGATTCCGTTTTTATTCCAATTTTGACAGCACCCTGTGAAATAGTGCGATAAACGATAAAGCGGTATATGGTAAATAGTTCCTAAGAAATTTAAACTTTTATTCAAATTACATTAGAGGATATTGAATTTTATATACATGGTAAAAAAGTGTCATTTTCATATAAAAAACCTTACAACTCAAAAACGGTTCAAATAGGTATAGGGAAGTATTAACAAAAAATGTTCAGAATAACGTAAATATTTCTAAAATTGAAAAATATACAGGGTCTTCCATTAAAAGTTACGAAGCTATGTGCAACTTCCGGTATACCCGGAAGTAGAATGGTGACGGCAATATTTTTCATTAAATAGCTCATTATTCAAAACCCCTTCATGCTAATTTTCATAATTCAGATACCTTTAGCTCTCGAGATATTTCTAATTGACCGTTTATCTGCCGCACCCCGTATATCTTCAAGTCCAAGAATTGTTTTATTTAGAGAGTAGTATATTTTTGTTGATTTATCTGCTCTGTTTGTTATTTCTGCATCTATTTTTCCATCTTCAGCTACTATACTTTCCAAATATTCAAATGCTGTTACTCTTTCTAGCGTCTGGTTTTTGCATTTAATCTCTTTTGATTACCTAGTTGTTTTTCATTTATTATCATCACTTTTGTTTTATTTATGTTCACCCCCATCTTCATGTTATCTATTCCTTTAGTCCAAATATTCACTAGTTTATGCATTTTTTTCTTTGTATTCGCTACTAAGACCACATCATCTGCATAGAGTAGACTACTTATTTTTATCGGTTCTAAATTTCTGTGTCCCAGTATAGTATTCAGCTGCTCATATTTTTCTTTAGTTCGTTTCACAATCTTATCCATGATTATTATAAACAGTAATGGGCTGAAACTGTCTACTTGTTTTATTCCCTTATACATTTTGAATTCTTCTGACCTTTGCCCTGCAATTTGTACCTTGGCTCAAACTGTCTCGTATACACGATATATTTGTGGAACCAATTACTCCAGGGTTCTCCATACTTCCCTTCTATCTACTGTATCAAAGGCTGCTCCTAGATCTATAAATGTAAGGTACATTCCTTCTCCATCTATTTTTCTTTCGATTATATTCCTCAGTATATAAATATTATCATTTGTCCAACCGCAAACCAAAATTCGAAAAATCTGACAACAAACTACGTGGATTCGAAACAACGAAGTATTATTACAGTTTCAAAGAAAAATTAACAGTCAAGGTAATCAAGCTAATAAGTTCTATCGCCCTATAACAATAATACTAAAATATAGGTAGGTACTTTTCAGTTACAGTTCATCATTAAGTTGATATTGGTTATGTTTGCAGTGTGTGTACACTGTATTATTACCGACAGATAATGGGATAATTTATAGCGTAAATAATTAGAGACCGGAAGGAAACACGAGTAAAAACTGGCCGGAGATTCATCTCCGATACATTTATTATAATAATTTTGCATAACTTAACAACGGTCAGTGCGTTCCGCGGGATCTTGACACGGCTTCTGTACAACCAGAACTGTTATTAAGTCGCGATGGGTTTTAAAACCGTAAAAAATGCATTGGGAAGTTGTGTTGTGTGTTGGGTTGGACTTTTTTTTGTTGGTTTTTGTCGATGATTTTTATCGGAATTTGAGGTTGACCATTATTAACAAAAAATTTGATTAGCATTTATAATATCGTGATATTTACGATGTAGTTAAATGGTTATATGAATAAAGATGCGATATTTTGACGTTTTTTTAGTTGAATAATAGACTTAGATTGCTTCCTAAAAGATAATTTGAAACAAATCGTCACTTACAAAGGCATTGCTTGGAATAATATAAGACAATCCTATTAACCCTGCATAGGTATCCATTACATGAGCAAAGACTTAGTCTCAACTTCACACCACTAAAAATTAGAACCTCAAAGCCACCAGCGTCATGTTGAAAGAGATCGACAACTAGAGTAAGGCAATATTGAGGTGAGACAGAACTTCCCGAAACTCTATGGATACATCCTTTTCATCTGTGGTAAAACAACTTTTATGGTGCTTAATGCCTCATTTAAGCTGAACTTTGCCTTTATTTTTCAATTAATGAATCTGTTTTCAGATTTATTCTATTGTGAACATTATATTTTGAAAATAGTAAAGAAAATTATTATCTTAGCATCTGTCATATTATTCAATAAACCTGTTTTACACATCAATTCATTACTTATTTATTTATATTGCATTTGATGTAGTTATAAGTTTTTTGTTCATTATGAAATCATTATTAATTCATTCATAATTTTGATTTCAGTACCAAGTAATTCATTAGGTTTGTTCCAATTGGTGATAGAACCGTTTTTGATATCGTTAGCACAATTGGTGTATTTCTTTTGCTCTCCAACTGATTATAGTATCGATATTGAGACTGCTTGGGATGATATACAAACTGTACCTTCTGGAAGGGATGGAACAGTACTTAAAACGACTCTGGAATAGATAAATTAGTAATATCTATCTCCTTATATGCTCCATTGCTTTTGTTTGAGACCAGAATTGGTTCCAGGATTACTCCTAGATACTTTGCTTTAGCTCTACTTCAAATTTGCTTGTGAGATGAAGCAAAATAGTCTTGGGAGTACTCTCCCCAACCTTTCCAGTCACTAGCATTATTCTTGAGTATTTTTTATTCGACTATTATATCTACAAATTCGAGAAGTTTTTGTAATAAGACTCTCAACTACTAGAGATCACAGTAAATATGATAAAATCCAACTTAGAAGTGTCCTCCTACTGGTTTAATTCCAAATTGTCACAGTTTATACCAAACGTGATTCTAAGCAGCATGTTTAGCTTATTAAAGCCACGCCTTAGATGACGCTGGAGCGAGCTTAATTTCTTGAGCCTCGCTCTTTTAGTAGAGTTGTCATAATTATGTTGTTTAATGAAGACTTTCTTTTCCTATGACATACACTGTGTTCAAATATTTAAAAAAGTGCTGTGGCTAATTTCGAAAAAAAAATGATGCCAGCACAATAACATTCATAACATCGTTGATTGATTGACAGATTCAGTACCTACTCAGCACCACCGGTCAGAGGCTTAGAGTCCTCTGCACCTGAGCCTTCAGGTTTTTTGACAAAGCATCGTTAGTGATACCAACATATTTTCATTGCGCGTCCTTATGTACACAATGACAAAGCAGTTCAGTATTTAATAGAGAGTTTTCGAAAACTAACCGCACGACTATTTTGACAGATAAATATATAGTTTTCGAACCTCCTGCGTCCCAACGGTAACGGTAACACAAGTTTTTGTTTGTTACAATATTATTTGATTTGTTGCTGCTCGCAAAAGGCGTTTCAAAATTAGAAAATGTTTCCCAGTAAATTTGCAGAAATTTGAGTGAATTATGACCCATTTTGAGGGATCTGCATAAGGGTTGTTTACCAAAATTCCAGTTAGCAAAATCTGATTGTCTTCCTCAGAGAACCGAATCCTTCTTCTTCGTTCAAGACAAATTGATAGCATGATAATTATTGATAATATGTGCTGTTGTAATTAGCAAAGTTGATTGTTGAAATTTTAGTGGAAAAAACAGATACCAGAGACAACACACAGAATACAGACATCACTCATTGAATTGAGGTTAGATTTTTGGTCTTTCCGTGGCCTTTTCGTTAATGCAACCGTAAGATACCGGTGACGTACGGGAGCGGTATACGCTAAGTGTCATACCATATGTCAAAGTTGTCAAATAGCGTTAATCGGAGTGTTTTTTAAGCGGCTTCGAAAACTCTCTATTATTTCCAGTAACTTATTAACATTAATTCTCATTGAAACAGTGATTTCGATAATAACGCAGAAATTTACAGTGAACAGCAAATATTTAAACAGACGTACAATACCTCTATAATTTTGGATTCATTTTTTTTTCAGTCCAATTTCGTTAAAACCGGTAATTTGCAATGGCAAAAACATTCACTGGAAAAAAATATCTGCTTCGCATCGGAGATTACAATTAATTAAGTATCGTGTATCAAAAGATACAGAAACAGAAACGTATCTTCCATTGACGTACCGATGGTGAAGAAAAAAGGCTAGGAAGACAATTTAAAAAGCAATTACTACAACCTTAAAGAGAGTGATCATATTAAAGCTATTTTCTTTTTTAACGGCCATTTTCATAACAAATGCTTAAAGTTCACTTTAGCTAAATCTTTTGATTTTCAGCTTGAAATAAGTATTATGGGTGAAATAAATAGGAAAAGAGTTAGGGGTACAAATTTTACAACAGAAGAAGAATTGAATTTGGTAAAAATAGCTGAAAAATATAAATCGATTATTAAGTGCAAAACCATTAAAGGTTCATTCATTTCGATAGCCATATTATGAATAACAGCTCTTGCTGCAATTATTGTCATTGCTGTCTCCGGGTTAACCCTTATACCTAGGGATAGTATAGGAAAGCGTATTTTCCAGACACCATACTGTCTTTCTACTTTATTTCTAGTTCTTATTAGGTGGTGGTACTGAATGGGTCTCATTATTTATCTCATCAAATCTTATTAGATTTTCCTCAAAACTACGATTCCAGACCTTCCAAATTTTGACTTATAACAATTACTGTCACTGTAAGGTAGAACGCACACGACAGACTTTCGCTCAGCTACTTATTTGTCGGGAGGGTAAGCAGACGGCTGACAGTCGACCGACAAGTAGGTGAACAACGCATATGAACGTTTAGTTAGTCGACGATTGTTAATGAAAAATGAATAGTCAGACGTTGAGATGTGTTGCGGTATTATTAAGATACCGAAGAAAAAAAGGGGAAATAGAGCATTTTGGGTGCATCCAGTAATTAGTCAGCGTTTATTAAAAGGCCAATTCCATACCCTTTTTGAGTCTCTACAGGAATACCCAGATAAGTTTTTTAATTATCATAGAATGTCCTTGAATTCTTTTAATGAGCTAAAAACACAATTATCGTTCCAAGATACTAATAAATATGAGGAAGTGTATTTCGCTTGAGGAGAAATGATCAGTTACATTTAGGTAAGAACACTTTACTGTTTGATACTTTTATTAGTTTACGTAATATTAGGTATTAATAAAGGTTTTAACATTTATGGCAGATCTTTGGAACCTGGAGATAACATGTCTTCATCTTGTGGAAAATTCAGTGACGCAAAGATATTCTAAAATTCAACATTGGGAAAAAAATTACAAGAACATAATTTGAACATTCCTGATCTCAGTGCCTTTATATACCCTAACATGTCCTCAACATGACTGTAAAGCTGGAAGCAAAAATAATGTACAGGGACGGCCTTATAAAAAAAATTATATAACTGTGCATTTGAGCTCGTTGCAAATGAAAATTGTTTTAGCTAAAATTGTACCAATATGCTTCTTCGGTAGATAAACTATCCAGATCACTTCAGTAAAGAGGAAATTTTCTGAAATTACCGGATTCGCGAAATACCATTTTTTTTATTAAATAACATTCTAGTAACTTTAAAACTTAGAGTAAAATAATATGAATGTGGCCACCTAACAGCCCAGAATTAAATCCGGTTGATTATTCAATTTGGGGAATTTTCGAACAAAATTTATATGAAGGACAACGATTTGAAACAATCGAGCAGCTCAAAGGAAGAATGCAGTTTGTTTGGAAGAATTTTCATTTGCAACGAGCTCAAATGCACTGTTATATAATTTATTCCATAAGCCCGACCCTGTACATTATTTTCGCTTCCAAATTTACAGTCATGTTGAGGACATGTTAAGGTATTAGCCCTGCAAAAAGAAAATAAATCGCCCAAAAAACAAAAAAAACAATATTCCCAATTACAAAATGTACTACTTTACTTCAGCCCACAGTGTATATTTTTTTAAATACAAATAATTCAATATTAAATATAAACTTTTGTTTATTTGCTACGCTCGTGTATTTGACGAACATAAACCAATAAAGACGATTCAGAGGCAGTTCCAACTGAACTAGTTGGCCGTTTTCTTGTAAGAAATAGTTAATTACAGAAATGGATATGGTTTAAAAATTGTAGAAATGAACACCATAGTCACCAACCGTGCACACGAATGCCACTATAATTATAAAACATCTGAAGGTTCTTAATTACCGTGACAGAGTGTCTTGTACTACTTTAGAGATCTTTTTGATAAAAAAAATTTTTTGAAGCGCTTCCATTCGCGGCTATTCAATTAATTTTTTTTTGTTTTGTTACGTCGTTTATTAATTACATACTTGATATTAACGCGGTAGGTACTTCCTTGGTACCAGTTGGTTCCTTCGTTATTTCGTTATGTTTTATAGTTTGTCCGGATTACTTTTATCACTCATTAATTAGGGTGCATAAAATGTGAAGATTCTTTTTATCCAAAATTTAAAACACTTTATAGGATGGGGAGAAGTGTGCAGCGCGCAGAGCACGTTCGTGTGGCCCAGCTATATAAAATATCAACGATCGCGCGAAATAGGTTCGTTATTCCTTTGGTGGACTTTACTTACGCTTCAAGCTGTGGCTTTAGTTAAGTAGAAGATTTTTTGGGAGCTCTGCAGCAATGGATTAAATTTGGATATCTGTACAGATGAATATAAGAAGTCATATAATTATTGTACTGGACAAACATCTATTTTATATAAGGTATAAAAACACCCTGTATATTTGCATATTTTTGAAATCCTCCTAATGAACCGATTCCAACAAACTAAATAATGTATGGTCAATTATGAATTATACAGGGTGAAATTTTTATTTTCATAGTTATTAAACACTAACATAAAATACCTGATGTATTTTATTTTAATACATTAAAATAAATGCTCAAAATGTTCTCCACCTAGTTGTTGGCAATAGCACAGTCTCCTATAGAACTCCTCCTTAACTTTGTTTAAAGTTTGAGGTGAAATATTCCGTATTTCTGTAGTTATCCTGTCTTTGAGGTCTACAATGCTAGTTGGTTGTGTTGCATATACTTTTTTCTTGAGATAACCCCATAGAAAAAAATCTAACGGCGTAAGGTCTGGCGATCTAGCTGGCCACTCAATAGTACCTCTTCGTCCAATCCATTTATTGGGGAAGATTTCATCTAAATAAGTTCTTACCATTAAAGCATAATGGGTTTTGCCCGTCTTGCTGGAACCAAACATTTCCATTCGGTAAGCTAGGATCTATTGCGTTGGGATATAACTTTGCCAACGCAAGAATAACTTCATTTCTAAACATATTTAAATATTTTTCAGCTGTCAAATTTCCATCTATAAATATAGGACCAATAATATGGTCGCCTATGATACCGGCCCAAACGTTCACCTTTTGAGGGTACTGAGTATGTGTCGCACGTATCCAATTAGGATTCTTTGCTGACCAATATCTACAATTCTGTCGGTCTACCTCTCCATTCAATGTGAATGTTGATTCATCAGAATAAATAATGGTACCAAGAGCTATCTCATTTCTGTTCAGCTTATTCATCAATCTTTCGCAGAAATCCATTCTACGATCTGGATCGTCTTCTGTTAACTTCTGCTCAAAAGTTAATTTGTAGTGATGAAGTTTTTCTTTATGAAGACATCTCAGAACAGTTGTATGACTAACATTATTTTCACGGGCAATTTGACGTATACTTGAAGTTGGATTCTCTTCGACACTTAACAAAATACCCACTTTCACATCATCTTCAACGAAGTGTGGTTTTTTTTCAATGGTTTGACATGTCCAAGTTCTCTGAATTGTACATGAATTTCAGACACAGTACTTTGTGAAATATTAGGCAATTCGGGATACCTGTGATTAAATAAGTTTGCCACTTCAACTTGACTTCTGCAGTTATCCCCGTACCCGATCATCATTAAAATCTCAATTCGATGAGTCTCAGTTAAATATTCGTTATGTCGACAAGGAAAGAGTGTTTGACAAAGATTTTACTTTTTCAGTATAAACTGTCAACACATCAACAACTGACTGAATAAAAAACAATCCACATTATTTACCGATTTTGTCTAATTATTGGCTTTTTTAGGTATTTATGATAAAATTCATGGGCGTAGCAGGTTTTGTTTAATATACAAATACGTCTAATATTTAGTTAGTTTAGACTTGTGATAAATCCATATTTAGCTAATTTAAAAAAGTACCAATATTTCAAGTGTAATAAATTATTAATTTCAAAATTTCACCCTGTATAATTCATAATTGACCATACATTATTTAGTTTGTTGGAATCCGTTCAGTAAGAGGATTTCAAAAATATGCAAATATACAGGGTGTTTCATTAAAAAAACAACAGCGACTAAGGCATACTTGCGTGAATCACCCTGTACATTTAAACTTATGTTTACATAACGCACAACTCAATTCAAAAGTTGACATGTCTCGGCATTTTTTATAATTTTCTAAAATAATGACATAAAGAATTTTATTCC
>CAJUYG010000755.1:99351-136454 GCA_910591675.1 Galerucella calmariensis
CATACAATATTCAACATTAGTGAGCCACTGTATACCATCATCCACTTTAATAAATTACCGCCTTTTCGGTTATATCATAAATTTAATTTTGTATTCACTTTGTAGTATAGAATTGAATGCTTTTGGTTCATTTCCTAGACCGGAACCCAACAAACTATATAACTGTCAAGAAAAGGGGTACACTACCATTTAATAGAGTGAAAAGTGGCAGCTTATCTTCTTACCAAATCTATGTGACACAGGAAATGCACTTTGGCTATCACGTATAATATTTTCAAAGTCTTTTACACCGAAGTACCTTTATACATTATTTATGTGCCGTGCACAGTATTTGGTAAAATTTACTATTGTTTTTTTGTATTTCCCCTAAAATCGACATTATTTATTCAAATATCGGCCAAATGTTGAGCGAACTGTACAGTATACAGTAGCTGAGTTCGGAATGGTAAAAAGTGTCAACACTTTTGGCACTATTGACACTGTTGCGTTCGTTAATTGGTCAGAGAAAATATAGTGCACACTATTATTGCGTTCGGTAATACTTTGGGGTATGAATAGTGTAAACATGGTGGGAAACCGTTTACTTGGTACAAAATGGTGGTGTATTAGGTGCTTCACACTGATCACTCCATCCTTACACCATCAGCACGTGACTAAACTCTGCACTACCCGAACACTACACTATCACTGCACCAAAAATCCATTCCGAACTCACCTAGTATGGTGGTATTTTTATTTTTAAACAGGCTCTTCGTAAGGATACCCTTTAATTTTGGGGAGAAGGGAGTAATCTCAGTCTCTTGCTGCAATTTTGTGGACTCCCTTTAAAATGCAATTCTCGCATCCCTTTTTGTGATTGTTGTTAAAAAAAACATGCATATTATGCCAAAATAGTATTTGAAACCATCGTTTCTTTCAATAAAAATCTTAAATCAGCAACAAAATCACAAATTTCAAATGATCATATCAACGCACCAATAAGAGGTAACAAATTATTTCAGCTTTAGCGTTATCATTAACATCTTTTTTATAGGATCGGTTCCCTGTTGATCTGTCAATTAATTATACTTTTGAGACTCGGCAAAATGCCACAAATACTTTCATTGTATTCTGCAAGTTTAACCAGCTTAATGGTACAAAAGAATTTAAACTGGGATTAACGATGGGAATGTCATGAATAATCGAAAACTTTAACGTAGTCACGGCGACTGAAAAATACCTATTACAATAACGGTTTTAATGTTGAAATTAGTTTTAGGCTGAAATTAACGATTTCAAACATAAATGTTCGGGGGATAAATCAAACTTCATTGGGGTACTACCAAAAATTTATTGACTCCTCCATTCTGCTTGGAGCAGTTCTATACTGAATGTTTTCCAATAGAATCCAATTACAAAACCAGCTGTATTGTCTATAAAAATAATAAAGACTTTTTCCTGTTTCTAATAGATCGTATGTGCCCCCCCCATTTGCTAGTTCATCTGCTATTTCATTTCCTTCTAGTCCAGTGTGTCCTGGAATCCATAGTAAGGTGACTATATTGTTTTCACCTAGTTCATTGAGTTTGCCCAGGCATTCCTACACTATTTTGGAACTGATTACCCGAGAGCTCAGTGCTTTAATGGCTACTTGACTATCCAACATCATGATAATCCTTTGCCTTGTATATCCTTTGTCAATATTGAACTGGGCACACCCTCTTATGGCGTGAATTTCTGCTTGAAAGAAACTTGGGGTTTTCCCAAGCTTTCCTGGCCCAACTCCTTCTATTGCTTTTAAGCCGTCTGGCTTTTTTCATGATTCCCTCTCTACTTTGTCTGTATCTTGTCCTTTTTGCAACACTTTTCACCACCATCTGTAGTGGTGTGAGCTTGAGAATCACTGCCGTGGCTGCCGTTGAACATGTTGAACACTTTCGTTCTACTACTCCCCCATAGGTCTCACTATGGCAGTGTACATCCAGCTCAGCATTTTTGGATACAGCCCAAATTTCTCCCTGCCAGTTTCCTAGACACCATTTGAGCTATTTTTGCTTTGTTTATAATCTCCTTTTCGTATTTGCTTCAGTTTACTTTTTGTAGTGATATTCTGTCAGTCGAATCACACAGAAACTCGTCAACCGTCAGGCTCAACATTAATGGGGATGCTACTTCTCCCTGTAGACGACAGATGTAGACAATGTCTTTGCTCGCTCTTCTCTCTGCTACTCTAATGGTGTGCAGTTCCGACATCCATTCGAATGTTGTAGTGTCTACATATTTTCTTTTTAATACTCTACTTATTACAGCCTCATGAGGAGTATTTTCATAAAAAACAAAATGAGTTAAATTAAAATACTGCTCTACACATCCAAACACAAGTCACGACGCCACTGGCGGGTATAGCTAATGTTGTAAATCATTTTAACGACATAGTGAATCTCATAACCAACTAAATGACTCAGTTCTGCTCTTTTATTTTATTTTAGCAGCGTTGCTGGAAGGATCGCACATATCTTCCAATACAACCAAGTTTTTTTCGTCTTCAAAGTCCTGTAATTTGTAGCTTACATATTCCAAAGTATAGTGGAAACATATTAATTTTGAAATATTATTGAAAATAATATATCGTTTCAAAAAAAAACCATTCCACAAGAAGTAGTGTATCAGCAACCACCTCATTAGCACAAACCAGTGATTGTTATTCCAAATGCCGGTGGTGTATGGTGTGTGTGTACCTCGAATTGGGAGTTTCCCATGGCAGATCGCCGGAGGTAAAACCAGAAGCGCTACCAGGGGACAGCGATTCAAGTCAGTGGGCGCCATCATCAGAGAGGTGCGCCGACCTTCTGTCGCTCACGTATCTCGATATAGATTTATTGTACGTACGTAGTTGTCCAACCGACTTTTTGCCATTCATGCATCTTGCATTACAATCGTGGCGTTGATATTATAGCCTGTAATTTATGGAAAGATCACTCGAAATATGTCCCGGTGGTTAAGACGAGTAACGTTTGGGAATTGAATATGATGCGGATACAAAAAGACATTTCATTGATGCGTATAGAAGTCTAGTTGAGATTTTAAATAATTTATTTTTTAACGTTATAAAGTGTCTGAATATACTGCTGAATATATAAAAAATATATAAAAAAATTGGTATCTGATAAATGTGATTATTAAAAAACGTGCTCCAGGTCGAAAAGTCCACAAAAAATGAGTTGGAAGGTGGAAGCAGACAAAAAAATTGTTAATTGTAACTTTAAATACTTTCTATAGACATTTTTGTAATATTCGGAGTCAAATTAGGGGATTTCTATAAATGTAAGTCTCTGAGAAAGCTTGCATGTATGTTGGGGTGACATTCACCAAGACCTAAATGATCTAATTTTCCCCCCTCACTCATTCTTAGCTCCTGAGAACAGTCTCAGAGACCAGTAGCTCCTTTAGGTCTATTTCTCGGAAGGAAATTTAGGATATCTGCAGGCTTTAACTCAGGTAAATGTCCTTCTTCTATCCAATAATATCCTGGGTGTTGTGCCCCCGGATTCTGAGCTGCTATGCAATTCCCTAGTATGTGGATGGAGGATTCCTCTTCCATGTCACAGAATCTACATTCTTCCGAATCCGACAAAAAAATTTAATAATGAGTTTAGAAACTTTTCATGGACATCTTCATCATCTACAGAGGGTCCAGCTTCTTTTCAATTGGTCCAAAAATTTCCGTACCTATAGATAATATACATGGAAATTTGAGCTGGGAAATCAATGAAACATTAGGTTTGTTCCTGTAGCAAGTTCCTAACTGTTATGGACATATTGAGTCTGCGCAGTATCAAAAAGCGTTCCCGCAGAGCCTGAACTCTGATACTGCGCAGACTCAATATGTCCAAAACATGTCCATAACAGCTAGGAACTTGCTACGGGAACAAAGCTATTATTGGTTTCACTCTAAAAAAATGTTTTAGTCCAAAAAAATCATAGAGTCCATAATATTGATAGTTTCAACGTGAAATTTTAGACACACTCTCTAAAATAAAGAATAAATATGCAAAAAATCAGCAACATTGTAACTACTATATCTTATATACGAGGAGATGCGAAAGTTAGTGATACGGATGTTCGAGAACTTTTTACGGGCTAAAATGGAGGTGTCGAATTGTTTATATAAGTGTCTTAAGGAAGCTAAATTATCTAAACTACAATGGTAGTATCATTAGAACACTCATTGAGTCAAAACATCATAGAGCCTGTAATAATGGGAATTTTGAGCCGAAATTTTAGACACGCATTCTGAAATAATGAACCAACACTTACAAAAAATCATCAGCATTGCAACTACGATATTTTGTATACAGGGGCATGGGAAAGTGAGAGATACTTGCTACAATTTTTATTCAAATATTCACCCCTGTAATTGACTTTTAAAAGAATGAAGGAACATTCCAATATATTTTTCACTCAGTCCCAACTAATTATCAATAACTTTTGGGAATATTATTTACAGTAAATTATCTAAACTACAATACACTCATTGAGTCAAAACATCATAGAGCCCGTAATAATGGGAATTTTGAGTCGAAATTTCAGATACGCACTCTTGAATAATAAACCAATGTTTAAAAAAATCATCATTATTGCAACTGCGATATTTTGTATACGAGGGGATAAGAAAGTGAGAGATACTTGATACAATTCTTATTTAACTATTCACCCCTGTAATTGACGTTTAAAAGAATAAAGGAACATTCTACTATATTTTTCACTTAGTCCCAACTAATTATCAATAACTTTTGGGAACATTATCTACCGTAAATTATCTAAACTACAATGGTACGATCATTAGTTTTGCCATGGTTTTTTTTATTCTCACAACTTTTTTAATAGTTAATCCTTCATATATGAGAAATATGTTTCAAGATTATTGTTTCTTAAAAAAACATATCGTGTGAATTTGGTTATGTTACGCCTGTTGTATTTTTTTGTGAATGATACTTCATTGTTATGCGACTTTGTATGATATGATTAAATGTAATTAACGCACATTATTAAAAATATGCTTCAAAGTTCAAAGAAATATCAAATACGATAAAGCGGTCTCAAGAATTTTGTTATTTTAAACACAAAGTGAAAGTTTCGTAAATAATTTAAATGTTATTTTTGTTATTCTTATAGTTTCCAGAGTCTAAAGACATTATTAACGAATCTATCAACAAAGCCTTCTATAGTTTTGTTCACAATCAATTTTTGACAAGAATGATATTTATGACATTAATTTTGTTAAAAAAAGAGTGTTTTCATTGGACTTAAGACACGTCAAAAATTCTCGATTCAATTTGTAACATCAAAACAAAATTTAAGTATTTTATACTGGCCCAAAATTGAATGAAAGAACCAATATACATAAAAAAATAATATTCAATAACAACAATATCTCCAACTAAGTAATTATTGCCAAAACAATAACATTCAACTGAAAAAATCTATACGAATTAAAACGTCATGAAGGATAAATATCCCCGTCTGCAAGTAAATATAGTTGCTATTCAGTTATGCAGATTCTTGTGCATATTTTCATACGTAATTCAATTACAGATGTTAAGTAACTGTATTTTAAATGTTGTATACACATTTTCGTCTGCAGGAAACTGTCTACGAAACGTATCCGACGGAAAGTGAATTTCATAGCAATTAAATTTTTTCAATTTCCATTTGTTGACTTGGGGAAATATTAGAGCGATAATGGAAAGAGTTCTTCTGGGATAAAATTGATTACAAAGGCCGCTGAATTTTTTTAATAACCTAGTAGAAGCTCCGAACTAGAATAGACATTTATTCATTTTATCATCATTCACAGGTCATGTCGAGTTATTTACAAGTTGGTTAATGGTGAATCGTTGACAACTGCCAAAGTTGCTAAGAAAACTTAACCATACTTTTCTTCAGCATTAAACATTTGCTCTTCCCACAAGATGGGAGGCTCTAGTTTGACTGGCCCAACAAGAGTCTCTGTTATTACTTCTCTGTTTCACTCTTCTTTGGCTACTGAATTTTTTATAAATCTTGCCATGTCTAAAACATATCTAAATGTAACAAAATAGCACACAAGGTTTTATTTTTGGTCTGTAAACCTTCCCCAACTCCAACCAGTCTTTTTTTAACTCCTCCAATCACCGAGTTCAATTGCTCAGCAACTTGGAGGCCCAACTTAACAAGGAATTAAACTGAAAACGAAAATATCAACAACACAAATTATGAAATAAAATTTGAAACAATACAGTGAAAAAAATAAAAAACATAATGAAAATAGACTAGAACTCTGATGCAGAATGTAGTAGCCTTTCTATATTTCCCATTACTAAAAAAAATGCATTAGTTTGACGATTTAAAATTTAAGATACAGTATATAAATCGATTGATAGACTCCGTTTCACGTAAGAAGATCCCACGTGAAGTTGAAATCGTATGCGCGAACTTGTTGCCAAAATAAGCGCCATATTGTTAAACTGACATTCGACTTCATATCAGAAGCGTAACGCTTTCACATTTTGTAGATTAACAAAAAATTAGAATATTATAATAGTTATTCATGTACCAAGGCAGTAAAGTGATTCTTTATCGGACGAGTCTGAAATTATGAGACGAGCGAGAGAAGCGAGCGAGGCGAATAACAAGTGGGTCCGATAAAGACACTTTACTGACGTGGTGCATACAAAATTTTATCGCCAACTGTTCAGAATTCAGAATATAAAAAACTGAGGCATATATTTCATTGCATTTCATTATGACAGAGTAAACAGCAAATATGGAACAAATCTACTTATTATTTGTTATATTTAAATTGAAGGTACAGCTTGAAGCATTGTAAAAGTTAATTCCTGAAGTCAAAGGAGTTCCAATAATAATTTGTTATGAATAAATCGCAAGAAAACTATTATCGAACCGTAATAGGGAGAAGCGTGACACTGACAGATGTCAAAGTCAAAATAGTTCACCTGCCGCACTTATTTATCATTATGTATAGCTTTTAGGTTCTTATTTATCTAGTATCTTTAATGATCGAAACAAATTTGATGCTGGAAGTATCTACAATTCATTTTCTGCTTAAACTACTTATAAACAACAAAAATACAATGTAAATATTTATTATCGACTTTTTTTTTCTTTCTTTCAAAAAACTTTTATGGAAAAATGTGGGAAATATTTTAAATAGACACTAGTAATTATTTAAAAACTTGTTAACCAGATGTCTGACAAGCGTATCACATAATTTCCCGAACTGCAACGGTGTTGATGGACTTTTAAGATCGACAAAGTTGATAAATTTGCGGCACATTACTAGACAGTTGTCAACGTTACTGTCCCCTTCTTTGTTTCCATCTAGGGGTTGCAATTTGTTACCTAATCTAGGACGAGAGATCTACGGGTTGTTGTTTTTTTTTTGGTTTTGTCTCACGTGTATCAAACCATGTAAATTTTTCTAAAATGTGGTTGTTACGGTAGCTAGAACAAAAGTCAAATCGTCTTTTTTTATTAATATTTATGAGGATTTGTTTCTTTTAGAATTCCGCTTTGTTTCAGTGAAGTGTGCCATTTTTTTTTGAAAAGTGTATCAAGATAAGTGGTGACAACGGGATATTTCATTTTTATTATTTTATTTTTTGTTAACTACAAGCTTGATGGCTGCTTGGATAGGGTGAAGACAAAAAATGGGATAGTGGGTGATAAAAAAACACCCTGGATCTATATACAGAGCCTTTCAATCAAAACTATCTACCCCAATTAATTCTGAAGACCTAACTTTTATCAAAAAATGAACAAGACCTTAAAAATCAAATAAAGGGGCATGTCTTTTTGCCCATATGTAAATTTTCAACTTTAACTTTACCCCTACCAATTTTGAAATTGTTGAAACGTTAGCAAAGTTTCCGATATGGTATCATTTTCTAGTATTCGTGTTATTTCGAGATCAATGGGACTCACCTTCTAAGCCACACCAGGCGTACAATTTTTGTGGTGTCCATTCAAAAAATTGGGAGGTGTGACCATGGGAGAGGAGGTTGAAGTTATAACGTCTATATATGAGCAAAAAGACCCCCCTTATAAAATTTTTGTCATGTACTTGCATGAACTGTAGTTGCCATTAGATCAAATTTGACCATTTGATTACACTGTAACTATCAACTCATATTTCCCTCTATAACGTTGTCTGTAAACACAACTCATATCTCGGATATAGATTCATGTAAAAAAAAAATCTGTTACGACTGGTGATTTTATGTTTGTTGAATGCTTTTACGCTTCTGCTACATCAAAGGCTTCAATTAAATTATTTATCCACTGTTTCATGAAACCAATGATATATCGTTACGAAGAAATATATATATACAGGGTGAACACAATATAGGATTTTTACGATAAAAAGGCAATGATGTCATTTTCAGTTAGTTTCCTGCTTATCAGAATTAATATTAATTTACCAATCGTAAATACAATTCAACCTCAACCGCCAAGGCAATTTACAGCTAACGGGTTGGCAAAACTTCAAGACGTTGCCAGATCAACTGGTAAAATTCCCCAGTTTGTTTAGACGTTTATTGATATTGGATAATCGTCTAATATTTAGTTTTTTTTGTGCTTTTAAATTCATTGTTTCTTTAAGATTAAAAAAACAGTTATTTTCATAAATAATTATCAAAACTACAATTTGGCAACATCAAGACATTTTGTTTTGCAGCGTCATCGTCTTTTTATCGTAAATAAACTATATTTAAGCATCAAATTATAATAATTTTAACATAAATCTATAATTTTGCCAGAAAATATCGTTAGATATAACATAGTATGAACTTTTGGTAGTGTTGGATCTCGCGTAGTTGGAAAGGAAAAAATAATTTAGATAGAATCTTGTATATCTCTAACTTGATGTTCGTTCTAAATTCATTCCTGTATTCTGTTGAAGGATTTAATAGTCCTTAGTCAAGTCGAACCAAATATAATCAAAATTGTTTGTTTTGATGGAAATAATTGTATTTATTTGGCAAACATAGACACTTGGTAACTGTAACGTTGATATTCCATTCGTTTTATCATGAAAATTTTCCCAACACATACAAAAAAAGGAGAGAAAAAGTAATGTGTATTATCTATTAGGTTCTAGCAGATAAAGGAAAATTTCTTCATAAATTTGAGCTTGAAGACAAAAAAACTGAACTGAACATTTCGACATGAGTTGTACGCTATTAATGTCTTATTTGGTTGTGCTCGGCTCGCTCCACTGGGCACTGGATTTTTTGACAAGCATTGGAGAAATGTTACATAACTATAGACCCCTAAAATGTAAGGTATACTCCAGCAAAAAATGTGTGTAGCAAGTGTGTAGTTGTTACGGTGAATGTATACTCTTGGAAAATGTACACTTTTACCGTAAAATGTGTACATTTCCCAAAAGGTAGGTATATAAAATATGTGAACTGAATATAATGTATATGTACATTTCCCGGCAAATGTGCCTTCGCGTTTTGGTAAATGTATACTCCTACCTTCCTTTTTTTAAGAAAAATTGGAATACAAATGAATTAAAAATGTTGTTGCAGTAAAAAAATATTGATAGTAAATATATTTCTTTCTCTTATTGTTTTTTAAGTTTGATTTCGAAGAAAAATTGTTTATCGCACTGCTTTAGTGATAAATGCACACTAGGTTATTCAAGAAGGGGAAGGGAAGATAATCATTGTATTAGCCGTTCACCTTCTTCAATCACTTGATATGCGTGTCACAAAGTATTGGATATTTTTCAAAAATGGGAAGGGTGAATGCATTTAATAATTTGTAACGCGCATATCAAGTTAATCAAGAAGGGGATTATATTTCCTTCCATTTTTTTCACATTTACCCACATTCACCAAAACGACATGGTCATTGTGAATTCAATGTACATTTCCTTCTTGGTTGTGAATGTTAGTTGAATGCACATTACCCAAACAAGGAGGAAAATGTGCACATTTACCGGAAAACGTGTACATTTGCCGCAATATCTACTTTTACCATAACATATTCACCTCCAAATTACATTTTATGTGAACTTTATCAGATCTTCACAAACACGTGTGAAGTATAAATAGAAAGTAGCCACCCTGTATTATCCAAAAGACTCCACTTTTTACGAGTGCTTGTACGTATCGGTTTTCGTGATTGGAAGAAATAAATCACATGATAGTTTTGTGGATTATTACTGTAATTTTATACCCGACACGAATGCGAGATATCACGTTTTTCAAAAACTCCTCATCTGGAGCAAGGAAAATTTAGCTTCCCTTTTTTTTCGTATTAAACCGTGATGTTTTTAAATCGCTATCAATTTGAGGATAATTGCTACAATTGTCCAATTAGTAAACAAACCAAAAATAAAAGAAGTGGATAGAGAAAGATACATTTTACTATATTTTTAATGAAACTGTCATTTATACATGACAAGGACAATGAAAAATCTGTTAAATGCTCCGTCTTTAGACTAGCAGTTGTGCTCTAAAGTTCTATTTGGCTTTCATTTTAATAGATAACGAAAAATATTTTTTTCGGTTTTGAAAAATATTTTTCAAAATCAGTATCCGTTCAAGTAAAAAGAAACATCTACTTCCTGTGCTAAAGGCGCCGACGGATATTGAATTACACTTATTAGTCAAACGGACTCGATATGATCCATAAGATTTAACCAAACAACAATTCTGTTTTGTAATTAGGAAGAGCAGCATATCTTGAAGACCGGTTTCGTCGTATTTCATCAGTACAAGATATATGTTCTCCGCAAGAGTGCTCTGAGGCCAGCCGCAAAATGAGACGCTGCTTGGTGAGGTGACGCAGCGAAACTGTGCGGATTCGAAAAGTTTTGTACGATACAAGTCATGTAGACTACATGAGCACAAAGTTATTGGTGAAATTTTCATCACTAAATTCTTGAGTTGAGGCAAATTATCCATGAGTTTTTCTTTTTTTCATATACAAGCTTCTCACTGACTTTTCATTAGTCATCTGGGAGATAAAGGATATCATTTCGAACTCGAGCACGTCTTCTGATTCAGATTCAGAACTAAATAGAGAATCAATCAGTGCAATAGCAGTTGTCATGTTTCAGAGCTGTCCAAGCTTCAACGTGAAAACTAAAATCGTATTTTTTGTACGGTTTCGCCGTGACTAGCAGCACTCTGCGTCTTATTTTGCGTTGAACCCGCGCTAGCAGTTTTCTCCAGCCAAAAACTGGCCGTGGCTCACGCCATGCTCACGCTGCGTCACCTCCCCAAGATGCGTCTCATTTTGCAGCTGACCTCACAAAACAGTCTAACCTATAGAAGTGAAAGTTTATACTTGAATACAAAAATGAGGTTTCAAACCCATCCACCTGAAGCGCTAGTTGCAATTGAGTTGTCGAAACAGGCCTGGCAGCTAAGGCCTTTAGCACGAAAAGAAGAAAATATTTTAAAATTCATCAAAGCTGTCATATAGTTGTTGTCACCATTGTCTTTTATAGATTGTTTCCTTTTGCATTTGCTGCTGTTATTTGTGTTTTAATTAGCTACCTACTGTAAGTCTTATCAAGTGTGATAATTCATAATATTTATAATGGTTGGTGTGAAGTGTTGCGTTCCTGGGTGTACAAACATTGCATCAAAACGACATAGGTCTCCCAAACATGACCCTTTGTTATTGAATGAATGGGTTGCCTTTATTCGCAATCCAAAACTAAAGGAATTAAGCAGATTTATAAATCCTAAAAAGTTTGCAACAGATATTTTGAACCACAATATATTATTATGGGACAAAAAGGAGCCTCACTCGCAAAGCTGTTTCTACAATCCTTTCAGGATTAATCAAAAAGTGATAGGAAATACGTAATATTATCACTCTTAGGCCTTACTTAGCGCGTAGTAAAATGTAAATTGCATTTAGGAATTCCTAAAGTCTTATTAGGTACTACCTGACTTTAGGATATGGTTAGTGAAATCGGGCATTAGTCATTCAAAAACAAACTTCCATTAAAAAAAGCTTTATGAAATAATTCTGAACCCATCCACTGCGATCGCTGAAATTCTTCTTCTTTTAGTCTGTTTTTCGGCCTCAGCTGCATTGCCTATTTCGACAACTCAATTGCAACTAGCGCTTCAGGTGGATGGGTTTGACACCTCATTTTTTCATTCTAGGTAATCCTCTTGGACTTTCACTTCTATTGGTTAGACTGTTTTGTGTGGCTGACCTTGCCTGGCCCAGGCTGGCTTAATACTTTAAAATCACAATCAATACATGTCTTCCAGTAACGTAAATGTTGAATTTGTGGCAATAGAGACATCTTCACTTGGAACACAAAACAAAATTCTTAATATTTGACAAGCCCATGAAACAATAAAGTATTATTTATTAGGTACAGTTTCCTGTAAAATTGTGTAAAAATCTTCCCCCTGTGATATTGTACATAAAAATATTAAAACTTTTGACCGTTTTATTAGAAAAATATATTTTTTAGGGAAATAATACACAGCTATTCGTTTGTGAGGGATGTTTTTCAAGATTATTCCATTTTTCATTTGGAAGTGGCGTAACTGGCGAACAGGGAACGTTTGTGGAGAGTAAGAACCGCGAATTTTTACGCTATGCTGCATAGTGGAAGGATTTTAATAATGGCTCCTTAATTAAGTCAGGAGATGTTTTTAATTGCGGTCTCGGGTGCTAGCTTCAGTTATTCTTTGTTACAGTAGCGTAGATAACAAAAAAATATTGTTGATATTGAACTTATTATATTTACAATATTCCAACAGTTGTTTCATTTCTATTATATCATAAAAAAGATCATTACAAAACCTCTCTAAAAACCATCGATCTATAAAATTTTACTTAATCTCAATCTACTCTATTGCTTCTTAGAGTGAATTCTTTCACATTGAGCTGGATGAAAATTGCTGCTGTTTATATTCACTCATGGATCTGCTGCAAGAAACAGTGCCTCATGTAGTTTGATTGGATCAAAAACTCTCATTGACATCCCATCAATTTTCCCCCGAACAAACTCTGAAACGTTCGGACTGCAAGAGGAGTTGTAGACTTCTGGAAAAACTAATCAGATTTGTTTCATCTGTCAACAAATATTACCTGGCAATGATTGAGATACAACTGGAATAATCATCGTCCAGCAGGAACGGAAAATATGGGAAATTATGGTATTTGACTGGAAGATGATGAAATTGAGTTGGAAACAAAAACTGACTTCGTAAAAAAGTGAAATCTTCGATCTACGCCACTGTTTTTATTCGGTGAATGAGTTTCATTAAAGTTGACACGTCATAAAATACCAATATTGGATTAAGTAGAAGATTTCGGGCAATGCGCAAAAGTTTTGATAATAATGTTTGAAGAGAACGTGTTTCAAAAGTCACAAATTCTATTGTATTTTCTTTAAACATTTACTACCCCACGATCTACCGACAATATAGTCTATTTTTCAATTGTTTGAGAAGGAAAAATAAAAAAATCATCAATAATAGAATTCCAAATACTTTCATTGCCAAGGATTGGGAAGTTTGCTTTATTTGAAAACAAAAAAGAGGTATAGTTCTGACTTGACTTGACTTTAGACTTGAGATGCAATAAAACCATAAAACTTCTCGTGCAGAGCCACACTAGGTATACCTGATGAGAATGAAGAAGTACTTAGTAAATTTTTGATAAGAATGTTCCATTACAAAGTAGATAAAGTAGTAATTGCCACAGGTTCTTTGAGTGCATTGCAAGCATTGTCCAGAAAAGGGATTCACAAAGACAACGATTACATCACATCAGCCTCTAAAAATGAAATAATATCTGCTAAAGCAACAAAAGACATGAAATTTATATGGATTCCTAGTCATACATACATTACTGGCAATGAAAAAGCAGATGAGCTTGCTAATATGGCACGACAACATCAGAATATCCTACAATCTAACTTGATACATCAAGAGAGATTTTGTCAAAACAACAAAAAACTACTCTGGGAAAAATGGGTTAATCAATACAAAAACTGGCCACTGAATAAAGGAAACTTCTACGCACAAATACAAAACACCCCAGCGAAATCACCATGGTTCTGGTCTACAAGATATTCCAGAAGAGAAACAATAACATCAATTTGCAGGATGAGAACGAGTCACTGCTGTATCCCACAGCAACTACATAAAATAGGAGTAAAAGATAATCCTAACTGCATTTGTGGTGAGATTGGCGATCTAAATCATACAATTTTTAGCTGTCAAACAACCAAGCAAAGTAGTCAAATATACGACAAAGCCCTAAAAAAAATATAATGGACCAGTGTGCATAGAAAATATATTAATGGAACCAAATTTTAAACTTTTAGAAGAAATTATGCATCACATGAAAATAAAGAATATGAAAATTTTAATTACATATTATAGGTTTACCTATTGAACGCCTGCTGTAGTAGCTTGAGCTTATAGTATGCTTGCATGATTTCTTTTGTTTTTTTATATCTATGTATATCACTGCTATTATTAGATTGCTAGCTAGATCCCCATTTCCCTTGGATTTTTCTTTTGTGTAAATACTCTGATTGCCAGAAGCGAGAAGAGTGTCTAATACCTTATTCCTCATCCTTAGCCAAAGCTACTCATGCAAGGCATGGACATGAATCCAGATGTACTGTGAGGTACACCTTCCACTAAGAAAAACTTGGGTGGACGTCTCAGGAGAGACGCGACCTCATTGTAACGTAGAAGAAGAAGAAGAAGAATGTCCCATTCACCAACAAAATAAATACGATCCTGTCAAGGCTTTATTGCATGTCATTATCCCATCTCAGGTCAGGTCAGGTCAGTTTCTTAAATCATGAAAATAACTATAACAAAAATGGTATTGATAAAACAAAATGCTGTTCGCGAATAAAGGGTGTCCGTTAGTAGGTAAAACACGATTTTTAAAGTTTTTTAAATTCCAGAACGATTCTAAAACTACCATATAAGAACCGTCTACCTGTCGAAACCGATATATAAAATATAGTCACTAGTTTTTGTGGCTGCGTTTTAAGAATTTATTCAGTCGCAGTTGGCTATTGTGAACCGAAACAGGTGACTGCCTCGAATATTCAAAATTTCAAACAATAGACGGTCACCTACCATTGAATGGGAGACATTTGTATGGTTATTTATTATCTTTTGTTGTTCGTTTCTCAAAACTCTTCGGTTATCATCCGAAAAAAATTCATATTATACAAGAAAGACAATGCAAGAAAAATTGCCATTCTTATTACCAAAGTTAAAACAATATATTTTATAAAATAAATTCATTTTGTTAAAATAACAATCAATAACAACTTTAAATGCATTCTTTATAATACCTTCACTATCTATTCCTATCTATTCCCTTTTTTCTCAAGTTTTAATGCAATAGAGAAGTTCAGTTCAACGTCAGTGTGTCCAACAAAAAGTGGTTCTTATGACAAGAATGACAGTTGTTAATGTCTACCGTTCAAATCGTAACCCTTTTATCATTGCGAACATCTACATTGCTTTACTGAAATATATACACCCCCAGAGCGTGAATCTTGAAATTTAAAATAACGTTTTATCTGGATTCTCAAAGCATCGAAGGCCAATAATTCTAGGAACTTTTGGCAAGTCACCATTTCATTTCTGTCATCTGTCACTGGTTATGTCAGATGTCAGTGGAAAAAGTAATTAGAAGAAAAGAGATACAACTAACCAGAACTGCTACAAAAATCTAATTGAAGGATTAAACGAATATCAACAAAAACAAATATAACTGACATTTGACATAGTTAGTGACAGAATAACAGGAATGAAACAGTGACTTGTCAAAAGTTCCTATGTACTATTGGCCACCGATGCTTTGAGAATCCAGAGAATACTTTTTGTTGGCTACACTGACCTTAACCTTAAATATTTTGCTTGATTTGTTGGTAAAATTTCTGTCTTATGGCGAATTCGACTGACGGCACTAGTGCGCACTGGAAGCACTGTCTCTTGGTGCTGGCTGTTCGACTGACACAGTTCTGCACCGGTTTTGAAAATATTTGTGTTCTCCTCGGACATGCACCAATTTAGTGCGGTACGGTGAGAAATCGGCTGGCTTGCACTTGTGCGGTTTTTTAGCACTTAGTGCAAAATTTTAGAACTGTGCTGCTAGTACAGTTCTAGAGGGCCAAAACCAATAAATAGAAATGGAGTTGATGGCGGCACTTGAAGAATTTCTAAACACATCATCGAGCACCAAGAGTGATTTCTCGGAGGACGAGTTGTTAGCTTGCTTGGGTCAATTTGACAAATCTTCTGTCAATCCCAGTTGAATCAACGTCGGTTCCAGAACTGCACTGGTGTGGCTCGCATTTGTTTATGCCCGGTTTTATAAGCTCGGGTTACCCCTGTCCCGAGAGTTAACCCTGTGACCGGTGGGTGATGCTACGTTTTATAAAGCGGAGTTAGAGTAAACCCTGCTCCACCATTTGTCTCTCGAGTTAGCGGTTGTCATGCGCAAAATGCTAAAATGTGAAGAAATGGAAGGTTATGCTAAAAACATAGATATGATATATATAAATAATATCATACCCTATATATATATTTTCAATGTGGACATGGATGAATTAAGAGATTTATTTGAAATTTTTGACGACTTCCTAACAGATAATGAGGAAGACATTATTCAAATGGTTGAGACACCACCAGAACCAAGGATTTTAGAAATAGAAATGCAATCAGTACAACAACAACTTCTCCCGAGAAGTTCAAACTCCTTCTATTGATACTGGCAAAATCGATTTTTAAATTTAGTAATTTCAATTTTCCACGTCCTTATGCACTGAGAAAATGCGAATGGAACTGGGGTAGGCCGTGCACTTGGATCGTGCTCCCCAGTAGAATTCGTCATTAGTAAATGTATAGACCATTCCAGAAGGACAGCACTGACATGTCAGTCATATTGCTGCGAAGGACTCATGTCACGTTCAATTAGTTATATTTGTGATCTTGATTTTGATAATGCGGACAGCAAATTAAAGCCTGGGTATCGATGGTATTCCATCATATGCGTTGAAAGGAGATAAATAAATAACATATAGATAAACTGTAGTATGTGTACTCATTTAAATCGCGTATGTTGATAATAGTAAACTACATCCAGCACTTTTCTCTCTAATAATACAAATAGCTATAATTTTAGCGTGTTGAAAAATAGCGTGATTAAAACACTTTTTTTTCCAATTAACTTTTGACAACAATTAAGTATTCCGAAGAAATTACAAGGTCTCGTTTTATTTTCCTTCTTTGTTCTTTTAATGTTTACGACCTTCGATTTTACCATTACAAAAATTATGCACGTGTAGCTGGAATGCGATGATGGTATATTTGTGAGCCGAATATGAAGTTGTTGTTAAAATAACGGCTGAATAAAGAAATACGAACAAAAACCTTTGATTAATAAATGTAAATTAACCCTATTGATATTATAATGCTATAATTTGAAAATATTAATCAAAAAATAATATTCTGCAATTCAATATAGTTTCCTGTATATTTTTTTTGAATCTGGTGAAGTTCTAGCTAGCAGAACAACTTTTTTATCATATTTGGCACATATATTGAAAAAACAATTCAATTCCTATTAAATAAAAACTTTTCCATTGGACTTATTATTGAATAGATTCACTGTACGATTCCGCATCTTGGTCGAGTTTGGTTATAAATGCAGAACCATGTTCCTGCTTTTTCTAACCACGTACGAGGTACGTGTGTTTTGGAAACCTGCTCGGAATATGGTTCAGACTATCCGCGAACGTTTGATGCGTTCGAGATGTGTAAAGAGTACCAACTTTGAAAAATATTTTAATTTATTTCTACTAAGCTTGGAAACCATTAGATTTCAAAGTATCCGTGTACCGTATAAAGAGTCATGTTCGAATAAAGACTATGTTGGTATACGAGGGAATTTCAATTTTCATTTTGGTTCGTAAAATTATTCAATGAACATATTATGAAGGATTGATGTAAGACAATGTATAGAGTACCCATCTGTCAATGTACACAAAACAGTCTAACCTATAGAAGTGAAAGTCCAATAGGATTACCGAGAATGAAAAAATGAGGTGTCAAACCCATCCACCTGAAGCGCTAGTTGCAATTGAGTTGTCGAAATAGGCAAGGCAGCTGAGGCCGAAAAACAGACTAAGGGAAGAAGAATTTCAGCGATCGCAGTGGATGGGTTCATAACGCTTTTTTTAATGGAAGTTTGTTTTTGAATCACTTTTTGATCAATACTGAAAGGATTGTAGGGACAGCTTTGCGAGAGAGGCCCCTTTTTGTCCCAATAACAGTATTGTGGTCTAAAATATCTGTTGCAAACTTTGTAGGATTTATAAATCTGTTCAGCGCTTAATTTCTTTAGTTTTGGATTGCGAATAAAGGCAACCCATTCATTCAACAACAAAGGGTCATGTTTGGGAAACCTATGTCGTTTTGATGCAATGTCTGTACACCCAGGAACGCAACACTTCACACCAACCATTATAAATATTATGAATTATCACACTTGATAAGACTTACAGTACCTAATTAAAACACAAATAGCAGCAGCAAATGGCAAAAGGAAACAATCTATAAAAGACAATGGTGACAACTATATGACAGCTTTGATGAATTTTAAAATATTTTCTTCTTTTCGTGCTAAAGGCCTTAGCTGCCAGGCCTGTTTCGACAACTCAATTGCAACTAGCGCTTTAGGTGGATGGGTTTGAAACCTCATTTTTGTATTCAAGGTCATCCTATAAAGTTTCACTTCTATAGGTTAGACTGTTTTGTGGTCAATGTATGTCATATAACAATTTGAGCTTTTTATCTTTTAAGTCAAGAAAACATATTTGTATTCTGTGTAAATATTAATTTATTAAATCGCAGAGCGCTTTCGGCTATTAAGCCATCTTCAGTGCTTACCTGCAAGTAAGTAAAAAAGTTGGAAAATATAAAAGAAGTAGATAAAGAATTACTTACTCGTCAGGTAATTTGTACAAGAAACTTTGACAACACATTAACGTCATAGTTAAAATAACATTGAAATTAAAATTAAAATGATCCCCTGTTTAGGGTTTGTTGAATCTAGATATTAAACATTATAAAATTTTGTTAAAATTATTTTAGACAACACGTGTTCGTCTAACGGATGTTGAAGTGACACTCCTTCAATTTTAAAATTTAACACATGACAAATGACAGTGAACATAGAACTCAATCATTCTAACAGGAGTTTAAAATTGACATTGTAGAAATCTTCTTGAAATGTCCCAAAACAGATATGTAAACTTCCCAAATGAAAATATAAAAATAATAATTTGATATTAAGGTCTAATGAGAACCTATCAAGTTATAAAATACTGAAAAAGATTAAGGGTCTAATGAGAACCCATTACTAAATCTAATTCAAAAAATAGAAAATTCACATATATGTCACGAGAGATCCAAAAATAAACAAATTAATTTAAACAATTAAAATATTAATGCAAATAATAATGAAATAAATTATCTGAGAATGATTCCAAACAACATAATTAAATAAATATTGTAGTCTAGTAGTCACCAATAACAAAAAACATCTAATAAGGGAAAATAAATTTGATTAAAGTCTAATGAGAACTCAATATTCAAATCTAATTCCAAAAACGAATAAGATTAAGGGTCTAATGAGAACCCCTTTCCAAATCAAATTCAAACTAGATAATCAATTAATAGTCAAAGAAAACTCTAAATACAATAACCATTCGAACAATGAAGTATGTAAAAACAAATTATAGAAGTTATTAAAAACTATTCAAATACACAGAAAAAATAGTCAAAAATATACCAAGTAATATCTCAAAAACCAATGTGAGTGATCTTTAATTAGAAAGATCTGATTTAGAGTCTAATGAGAACCCATAATTCAAATCTACTACTAATAAGAAAAAGATTAAGGGATTAATGAGAACCCATTACTAAATCTAATTCTAAAAACAACTACAACAAAAGTTCAGAAAAATTTTAAAATAAACATCTTTTATTCACAAAAATTCCCAACCTTCTCAACATTCATTATGGGAGACGTGTAAGATTCAAGCGCTGTTGCCGCTTTGTTTTTGAATATCTTCTGTATATGTTCCTTGTGGTATATTATTCATTCTTTTTTTAATTTCTTGGGAAATTAAACCACAATATTTTTAAATTCTTTATTTCAACGTTTCGGTAGCGTTCCAGCTACCGTTGTCAAGAAAAAATAAGTAAAAATTAATTTTTATCCCTAACTGACACAACAGAAAAAATTTGACAACTAGACAATCAAAAATTATTTTGAAGCTTAAGACTGCAAAATTTTGTTATCAAATTTTTATTAAGGTCCATTCATAGTAGATCATATCTGTGGCAAAATGTGAAATGAAATATTTCATTTTATGACATTCCAACGATATGATAGTCTACTAGAAATGGATCCAGTGAAGTGCACGTTCCAGGAACGGTTTTTATTTGGATAGCGCGTTTTTTCCGCTTATATTGGAAATGTTGTTAATAAAACGCGTTTCTTGATAGTTTTTTTGTGTATGAATATTTAAGTTTTTGAAATATGTATACTCAGTTTTGTGATTTTGTGTATTGAAATGTGTATCGATTAACAACTATTCAAATTATAAATCATAAGAAAACCTGGATAAAAACTTATGATGCTATCCTGATAACGCAGGTAATTGATTATTGGAAATTTCTCTTTCTAACATCGGTAACCAAATTTGACTACATTCGGCTGAAATACTAGCTACACATTTATCTGCATTTAGTTGTATTAAAGCACTTCCTTTGATTTTCCGTCTTTTATTATTGGGTTCTTTTAATATTATTATTGATGAATCCCATTGAATTTGATGACCCTCTTCCCAAGCATGTTTGCAAATAGCTGACTTAAAGAATTCCCTATCTTTGATATATTTTTTGTGTTCGTTTATTCGTATTTTCAATGGTCTAGATGTTTCACCTAAATAAAATTTGTCGCATTCACATGATATTTGATATATTCAGTTTTTTGAAGATTGTTCTTCATTCTTTGGTTTCGTTTTTGTTAGTATTGATCTCAATGTATTAGTCGATTTAAAACTAGTTCTAATATTGAATTGAAGTATTGAATTTATAGAAAACTTCCACAATAGTAGCCAGTCTAGTGCTATGGTCTAGTGTAAAGCTTTCTATGTTCGTTTTCCTAACAAATGCTTAAAGTTCACCTTGGCTAAAGTGACTTCATCACTTTTACTTTGTTGTTGAATGATTTTCATAACATTTCTGTTCTGTTCCTTTAAGTAAAGTGTGATTTTCCGTTTTTCAATTGAAGTAGGGTTATGTTCGTATTATATTTTTATATTAGTGTTTATGCTTTCTTCTGATTTTCAACTAGAAATAAGTGTTATGGGTGAATTAAATAGAAAAAGAATGGCTGGATAATATAAATCGATTATTGAGTGCAAAACCTTCAAAGGTTCATTCATTTCGATAGCCATATTATGGAGAACCGCTGTTGCTGCAATTATTGTCATTAACCCTTATACCTAGGGATAGTATAGGAAAGCGTCTTTTCCAGACACCATACTGTCTTTTTATTTCTTATTAAAGACCCATTGTATAGTCTTTCAACCTCTGTACTCCATATCCAGAGTTTCCAATTAAATGGAACCTCCTAAATTGGCCTCCTTCAAAATTATTTTTCAATCGACTATTATTAAGTATAGTCTGGTCATGAGCACTCCCCGGCCATCTCGCCACTATAGCAGGTTTGCTTAACCTGAATCTTTGGTTCATCTGACCAATTATCAAAATCTGTTATTCTCTGTTTATCTATTTTTCGTTTCCTAATGATGAATATTTCCTCATCACTGTCGCTCTCGTTATGCTATCCTCGAAGGCTGATGACTCTATTTCCATCTCAAGAGAATTTGTCCACAATATTTAAAGTTTGATTTAAAACTTAAAGTGGTGTTAAAGTTTGTTATGAAAACGGCCGTAAGCTATAGTCGCCTTGTTTTGTTGTCTGTCATATTCAGCATATAGAACTAGAAAAAAAATGAAACAACTGAGGTTTTCACTGATGATGTCGTTCTGTTGCCGCTATAACAAAAACTACTAAAAACAGAATAAAAGAAATATTTAAAAATCCCGTATTTTGCTTCTTTTTGTTCTATATTGATACGTCAACAGATAGTTGGCGCAGCTCAGTTGGTTGAGGAGTATACATCTTTGAAAAAGTTGAAAATAGTATAGAATAGACTCAAAGGCAAACTGTTCAATGTTGCGCGGAATTTCTTATTACGATCTTTGTCATTTGCGTCAGTTTTCTCAATATTTAGAAGCTCTAACCAGTCAGAGATTCCATTTAATTGAATATTCATTATATCTTCCACTTCAGCCCAATTTTTCCCCACTATCATTAAAGCAGTATCATCTGCAAAGGATACAGTTTGTCAATCCGATGGTAGAAAACGGAAAGAAGTGGTACCCTGTGGAACACTCATGCTCGCCTCATCAAACACCATTTACTATGACTTTCTGTAACCTCTCTTTCAGATAACCTGATATCAAGTGAGCCGTCCCTTCGCCGGTACCACCCCAGCCTCCTGGGTTTATTGTGGATACTCCTAGTGTTCTACAGCCTATTCAGCCAATTCGTTCCCTGTATTAGCTCATACAGGTTATTTGCTGGTTGGTTGTAGAAGTCTTCTGGAGTCATTTGGGGTCTACCACACAGTTTATACCTACTGTGGTCCAGCGTCTCACAGTTGCATAGTATATGCAAAGATCTCCGTTATACAGCCCTATTTTGTTCAGGTGCTCCTTTGTCTCGTGAGTAGCCTCGTTATTTTCTGATGGTTCTATTATGAATTTATCCCTTTGTATTTGCCTTGGCGTATTTTTCCAGTGTTTATTGTGTTGTTCCTTTACCCACCCTTTTAACCATGACCTAGTTGAGCATCTGGGAATACCCACAGCTGGTTCGGGTCCGTTCATCAGGGTTGACGATCCTGTTATTGCAAGTCAGCCTTTTCATTGCCAGCGATTCCTTTGTGACCTGGGACCCACTCCAGTGCTACATTGTTCTGAGTCGCCAGTCTTCTAAGTTCTTCGCCGCATTCCCATACCAGCCGAGATGTTACCTTTGAGATCTGAAGTGCGTTAAGGGCAGCTTGACTGTCACTGTGAATATTATAGTCCCCTAATTTTTTAAGAAAAATGTCATGGTCCACCATATCAAAAGCCTTTGCTAGGTCAAGAAAAGAAGATGACAATAAGTTTAAAACGTTTATTTATTAATTTTCTCCTATTTCTAATGTGAGTAGTGAAATAATATCCTCCTTTGCTGATATACTTGAACTCATGAAGACGTTAACTATGCATATTTTTCTCTTTCTACCCACTCTTCAGCTCCCTCTTTAATTAATACGAGTTCGTCCGATTTATTCAAGCAGATATTTATATCGAGTCCGTCGTTGCCGTCGTCTTCGCCAAAGCCTTGATTGTATTACGACAAATCACTAATGAAATGCAGATTGGGTTGAAAAAACAAAGATTCCCCCCTTTGTTTTACTCTCCGATTCTCCGACTAGTTGCGGAAACACCGATACCATAAATATGTATGATGAGTTCTAATCACGTTCTTTTGTACCGAATGCACTATTGAATTTCTGACTCTCTCTCGGTTCCTACTCTCAAAGTGTACGACAAGAACGCGGCTATTACAGATTCTAATTGATTATGTTTTGAACCTTCTTCACTCGTGCCTATGATAATTTTATGACGATGAGATGGTTTGTGTCATTAATTGACGAGCACTTGAATTGCAGATTTTCAACGCCGACACTTTTATTATCGAGTACTTCTTCGAACGATCGAATGTTATTCAAAACGTACTGGCGCCGCGTCGGCGTCGCCGACCTAGACGTCACTTTTAATTCTTTACCCAAACCTACTTCTTTTAATGTTTAATCCAAAAGATAAGTCTATGGCTTTTCTTGCTCTACAAGATCAAGATCTTGTCAAGTTTTTACTTAAAAAATATCTTAGAAATTAGACAATCCATCGAGATGTCAAACAAAATTCATATCAAATGATTTGATATTTATGTCTATCATAGAACCTTCCCGTGGAATTGCTAAATGCCTAAGAAAAAAGAGCATCCACAGGCCACTGGCGGGCCTATTTTGCCATTCCTGCTACCTAGACATCCATGAAGCTGAGCCCTTCAATAAAGGCCACAACCTTTTTCAGTGGATGGCTGCTTGTGTCTCCAGGGGCCATGACAGGGGCTCCGAAGATTCGCCTGCGTAATACAGCCCAGTGTGGACGCTCTAAGAGAACATGGACTGACGTTTCGTCAGTCATGCCGCTACCCCTACATAGGGAACTTTCCTCTACTCCTAGGGTGTAGAGATGCTTCCTCACACAGCAGTGCCCTGTTAGAAGTCCTGCTATCTTCCATAACAGAATCTTTATTAGATATCAAAAATGAGTGACTTCTTGCATTGGCGATTAAACTCAGCTAAGAAATTTTGTTAAGTTAACAATCCGGCATACTTGATCTTAGTAGATTTAACCTCATTGACAAAACGAACGCTAAGTTAGGTTAGCTTAGATTGGTGGTAAAAAAAAACATCTATTATCTCAAATATACTAGATCTGTCAATTGATAGATATTCTATAATATACTATTTCTACAGTGGTTTTATGAATTTTCGATTATTATTTCGATTAAACAGTTACAAAGTTTGTATTTAAATATTTCCTTCCTTGAAATCAACTTCCAGTTCCCAGAAATAGTCGTCGTCGCAAGACATGTCCGACGAAGTAGTAAAGCTCTTTTGAGGTTATAATTTTTAATGGCATAAAAGGCGTACATGACCGCGACATCTGTTACGGCCATTTGTTTATAGGATATATCGGTATCTGTTGACTTGAATATTGATGTTCTTTTCGTGGGAAACGGACTTTCTGAAAGACGTTTCACTGAGATATTACTATTGTCATTAAAAAGGACGACAACGTGAAAACTAAAAATAAACGATTCCGTGATGGTATTAATATTCGATGGTTTCAACTTTTAACACAAGAAACATTTTCAATAAATCGTTTAGTTTTATTGTTAGAAATAGTGAGAAACAACAAATTTCATCGATACATTTGAATCCAGGGTTGTTTGTACAGGAAATATGTGACCGACAAAAATAAAAAGCTTGAAGATCATTTTAAAAATAAATATTTACACGAAAACGGAAAGAAGTATGATTTAATCAAAATTGGGGCCAGTACTATGAATTCATTTTGTTTGAGGTTATGTTAGATGCATAATAGACCATTCCGAAGCACGTGACTTTGGCAGGTCAGCCATATTGTACTGGAGGGCAAGCGATTAATTGGAGTTTAACCTTAAGGGTTTTCGCATGAGCTGTGAAGTAATCCAGGAAACTCTAGCATCTTGTGGAGTTAGAAAATCTTGATTTACAGTTTTCTTCTGAAATATTCGCTTTCAAAAATTTTTAAATTATTGTTTGCAAAGAAATCGCACTTCTTGTAACTAATTTTATGCTCCCTATTCAAATTTCGTTTGTAAAATCATCGAAAAAATGTTCTATATCCGATTTTTCCCAAATTTTCTCTATTTTCAAATAAAAATGAAGGAATTTATCTCCAAAAAACCTAAAATGACGTTAAAAAATCGTTTGGATTTCGTGTTAAGTCCATTTTACAGTGATTAGGGTCATGCATTATTTATATATAAGTGCTTTGCATTCTATTCATGCTTCAAACACAATTAAGTGGCTGTAGCAGCATATGTTAGAGACCCCGGAACATTTTAAATTTCCATAGATATCACCTCTCTCAAACACAATCATTATTTCATTCTTGTTAAAAACGTAGTGCCGCTAATTTTTGTTTACATAAATATGACGCTAAATATTGTTCGTGTTTAACCAGATTTATGTCGTCGCTTAACTTTTTTCTATTATCTCTTTCTGTATAAATGTTCTTTTAAATCAATAATAGTTAACTTATCGTTTGAAACAAGAAGGTAAAGAGATAAGAGCAAGATGGTTAGCATACCTTGAGGATTAAGCAAATTTAAAATACTTCACAAAGAAGAAAAGTTCCACGGAAGAGTATCACAGAGAGTGTGATTTTTCCATCAGAGTTTAAATGTATAAACATTTTAACAGGAGCTTGAAAAAAAAAACATTTCGAAAGAGCTTCCAGAGGTTGGTATACATCTAAGAATTCATTTGATCCGCACCAATCAAGAAGACCAATAGACTACAAAGAGCAGATACCCATGTTATGTCAACTTTTTCAGGACAATATAGACCTAGATTAGAAAGGAGAAAAGGCTCTAAAACCAATAAGATTGAAGAAATTTGGGCTAAGGATTGACAGGTATATGAGTAATTTCACCATTTTTCTACAATAGGAAAATTCTTTTGATGGCATTTCTTGACCTTTGTGCTGCAGACTGGTTATAGACAATATCACTATTGATTGCTCTGACCTGTTCTTCGAAAATTGATCAAATCATTACATTTGAATAAGTTGTATGCAAAATTATTAGCCCAGGGTTTATGGAAGATGATACAAAGGAACAAAAACTGAAACATCAGTGTCTAAGAGGCTTCTGAGAACAGCTGAGATGAAGATTTAGGGTAAACATAAAGGGAAACAAAATAATACAAATGTAGGAGTGGAGTAGATGAGGTAGTTCGATGGATAAAATAAAGAAGAGCAAATTATAACCAGCATGTGAACCCAATCAGGTAATCACCAAAACGATAGCTAGATAGCTGGCAATCAATTTCACATGGATTGGTGAAACAAAGAAAGCAAAAAGAAGAATATGAAGACTCAATTATCAAAATGTCGAAAAGCATAGCCATTAACAAAAGTAGCTGCAGCTGGAAACTCACTGAAGTCTACCAGGTAGCGAAGATTCAGAAGTAGCAATGTTAGTTCCAAGCATTATGAAGACGTTAAACAAAAAGGTGTTTATATTAACATTTATAGTAGTAAAATGAGAAAATCTTCGAGAAAAATAAAATTTGTTTATTACATAAACAATTTTTATGGTTGAACTGTATGTTTTAGACGCCAATTTCATTAAGGGTATGTCGTAAAACGAGTTTGGAATCTTTCGCTGTATCGTGAAAAATAGCGTTCACGCCGAATAACATTGTTTCCAACTTCGAGGTCAGTCGACCGTCAAATAAAAAGTTGTCAACTGTGTAAAACCATCAGATGGGAGTGTTTGTCGTGTGAGAATTCGCCAATGGTAGAGAGAACGCTATCAAAAGTAATAAAACAAATGTTTGAGATCGCTACTGTGCGGTCTTCGCCATTGGCCGATTCGTTTTCTACTCTTCGGCGTTCTCTTTCAGAACTTCCCTACTCGAGAGAGACTGCACACATTATACACACACCGCGACATGTACCGTGACTTACCGTTCCGTTGACTTTTCGATTGAGTTTATGTAGTACAGGACTTACTCATTAGGCAGATATAACTAGGATAACTCACCGATAAATTTAAAAGGGTTTTAAAGTAGTTTTACCACTACTAGCTGTGAAATTGACAATTATTGCTTCTTCTAGCCAAGTTGAATTTCTCTATTTGTGGTTATCAATTTTTTTTATTATTAACCTAGGTCAATGATGGACAAATTCAAATATTTTGAGAATTCAGGTGTAGTAGTTCAACAAAAACTTGTGCAACATAATTTTGAATACCAAGGAGATTGTCTTTATTAAATTTGTTGCTTGAAATTAGGTACCTATCGAGATAAAATTATTATGAATAACAATGCCATTAGTTTCAAATTCGCGCTCAACCAAAAATGACTGATGACATAACAAGTACGTTCATAATATATCGAAAACTGACAGTGTACTTGTCAGTCAGACGACGGGGTAAACTCTTTTCGTGGCGCATTTGTGAATTATTTTTAATATTTGTCTTCAATTTGGCTAGTAGTAGACCACTAGTGACCACTTTTTGATTCATATTAATTAATATCTTACCTACTAATACGGAATTAAGCAACAAGAAGGAATGGGATCCAAATACCATTACCAGACTTGGAAAGAATGCCATTCAATGGTACACAGACGGGTCAAAAGCAATAGAAGGAACTGGGATAGGAGTGTTCGGGCCAGGAACCAAACACTCTGAAAGCTTGGAAAAAACTTCAAGAATCTTTCAAGCAGAAATCCACGCCATAAGAAAGTGCACCCAGTTCAATTTTGATGGAGGATTCAGAGGACAAAGGATTATCATAATATCGGATAGTCAAGCAGCTATTAAAGCACTGAGCTCTTGTGTAATCAGTTCCAAAATGGTGTGGGAATGCCTAGACAAACCCAATGAACTTGACGAGAACAAAATGGTCACCTTATTATGGATTCCAGGACACACTGGAATAGAAGGAAATGAAATAGCAGATGAACTACCAAAGAGGGGGAGTGTAATACGTTTCTGGGGACCTGAAACCTTTTGCGGAATCAGCCCCAATGTAATATTGGAAGAAATAGGTGAAGCCGAGAAAAAGAGAATATCTGACCATTGAAAATATCTAGTAGGGCTTATACAATCAAATACTCTTCTGGGTGACTACAACTTGTTGAGATCAAATGAATGCATAAGTCAAAGTAAAACTGCGCTAAGAGTTTCAAGAGGGAGAAAGGAGAATGAAGATTTTGTGGCATGGAGGAAGAAACCTCCATCCACATACTTTCCAACTGCACAGCACTTCAGAATCCTAGAGCACAGCACCTGGGAGATTACTGGATAGGAGAGGAACATTTACCTAAGTTGAAGCCTGCAGACATCCTAAAACTCCTCCGGGAAATAGGACTGAGAGTCTCCTCAGAAACTTTTAGGACCTTTTAGGTCTTAGTGAATGTCACCCAAAAATACATACATACATACATACATACATACTAATAGCTTGGCTAAAACGCATGAGTTTAAGAAAAATTGTGGAGAAAAAAAAGGATTAGCCTCACTGTAATTTTTGTTTTTTTAAAGGGAAATACATTTTTTAACAGCTGTTATCTTAGGGGCCTATTCTGTAAATCTTCCTTTAAAATTTAGAGGCCGTTAAAAATTTAAGCAGCGCTAAAATCAAATCGGTATTCGTTAACCACATTCTCCTTAAAATTTTAAGGGATTCCTTTAAAATAACCTGTTAAAACTAGCATTTTTAAAGGGATGTTAAAGTGTGGCTTCAAATAATACCGGTAACAAGAATAGAGTATGTAGATGTTTCTGTTGAAGCCTTGATTGAATAATTAATTGCAAACCACAAGAAGTGAGAAACATTGTTAGGTTATATTTGAAATAATTTAAATTAACAATCTTTATATATTATTTTTGGGCATAATTTAGATTACACCAAAAAAGTATTAGGGACTTGAGTGATTCCTTTCAAATACCTACTAATTTATTTAAAAGTATTTCTCTTTTCCAAGGAAGTGTCAAGAAAAATGTGGAAAAACTTTATTGTTGGTATTTTCGAATGACAACGTTTGCATGTAGATATCTCTCGTAAAATTGGACAAAGTGATTCAAGGATTAAGAGGTCTAGACTGGGTGCTGCAGTTATAAAAATTTAAATGTTTTAATTTGATAACTTTAAAATGGATGAATGGATCTTTTAATTTCAAGAATTCACTTTTGAAAAAATAATTTTCTCAGCCGGTCCGACTCTGTCCACATTTTTAATTAGAAAAAATAAATAAATGGCTACCTGGGATATGGTTAGAGTAAAGCCGATGCTGCTTACCTTCTTATTCGTGATTCGTGGTGTTTGTTCAACTCGTTATTGCCGTCTTTGTCTGGTACTTATGAGATTTTTCTGTTTGTTTCCTTCTTTTTTTATTGTTTGCACAATACAATAGTACATATTCGCTTACCGATTGAGTTATGAAATCTAGGTAAGTCTTTACTAAAGGTCAGACTGAAAAAGGGTGTAATAAACTAGTGCAGTTTTCTAAATAAGAAAAACAGTGAGATTACAGTTTTCTTTGCATTCCTTCGAAAAAAGCAACTATATAATCGGATTTTCGCCGCCTCCAAAACACTTGAAGTTGGATGAAATTTGTTTTGTTTCTTCTAAAAAAATTTGAAAAATATTCCCCTTTCGTTTTCTTGTGCCCTCACACCCGGTCCAATATTAAAGAGCCCTTTTAGCTCAAAAAGTATGAGCATTACAAAGAAAAGTTTGAAACAAAAGTTGCGACAAATATATTGTTCTTCAAAAATGGACCGATGCATTTTATTGATTAATCCAATATTTTAAGTGTTATCGGACGAAATAGAGGAAGCAAATAATAAAAAGGGCCATACATTGTAAACAGTGAGTTTTACAAAAAAACTTTACGGATAACTAAAGGTGCAAAATTTTATTCTCTACAATAATGGTTGAATTGACTTTTGCCCCAAAGTGCAATGCTCCCGAGGTATCGGCTAAAAACGTTTCTTCAAGATAACATCTGAAGCTCCACCGGAATCTTTCAGCATCTTTACAGGCCTATTAGATGATTTTTGTACAGATATTATAATAATGAGTAACAGCCACCAAAAGATTTAGTAAGAGTAGTACAGCAAAAATATTTTTGAACTGAAATAATTAATATTGAAAGTGTTTTAGACATGAGTGTCTCTTTCAAATGGTTAATATTTAACGACAACCATATTCAGTATGGTGAAATACATGTAAATAAGGAGATTTTGTGATAGGTCCCTTGCCTATTACAGGAAATTTGAAGTGTGAAATGTACCTCGGTATGCTGGAGAACACTATTGAGCCCTTAATTGCCCATGAACTAAAAAACCAGCAAGCGACGATCGCAGTCTAGGTCTAGATGAAAATGTATTGCTCCTTCCTATTATTCAGTAGGTAGTGGCTAGACACTGTCTGGATCCATCCAAATATGTTTATTGGAAGGAGAGGTACAATTGAGTGGCCACCAATTTCACCAGACTTATTTTGTTACTTCGAGTCAGATGTTTATAAAAGTTCACGTACAGGGTTATTAATTATAAATTACCCACTCCTATCATCGTTATTAATACTTTTAGAAAAAAAGTCTTGTATAAAAGTTGTTTGGTTACAGCTGAATTTTCTTAATATTATATCAAAAGTTCAGTAGCGTGCAAATTTAAGGGGATACAAAAAATAATAGTTTAATTTTTAAATGGGACACCCTGTTTATTTTCACATTTTTGGAATGGTCTTTTTTTCTGATTTCAAAAATATATAATATGTTACCCCTACCTTGTACCATTTTTGAGTTATGAAATGTAAATCTTAGTTTTAGTAATTACTGTAAATATGAATAAGATAATTAATTTATTGCAGTAAGCTATGGAAATGACAACTAATATGTTTGATAATTGACATTTTTCATGTAAAGTAATTAAAATGGTTCTCAGTAAGGAAGAGAATGTCAAAATATATACATATTATACAAAACAGAAAACAAAGATTTATTAAAGAGAATTTATAAATAATAACTTATAAAAGATATTCGAGATTTCCACCATTATTGTTAATGCATAATTGTTAACACCTTCTTATATTATTTATCATAACTTTGCAGATGACTTTATTATTCTCATTTAGTTTTGTTAATTTTAAGTTGAAACCTTTGCTTCAATCTCTTGTATATTATTATTATTAATAAAATATTTCACTTCTCTTTAAACCATTCTAATTACTTCATCTGAAAAATGTTAATTATCAAAGGTAATACCACGAGTGCTTCAAATTTTATCGATAATTTTTTCTTTTTCACGACAACTTGTTTATTTGGCAAAAATATGAAAACAAACCGATTGATAAAATCACGAGTCCATTAGGACGAGGGATTTTATCTAAATTAGGTTTGTTTGAATGTTTTTGCCTCAAATAAACAAGTTTGAGTGATAAAAATAAAAATTTATGTGATAAAATTTGAAGAGCGAGTTGTATTTGGGAAGATTATTTTTTTCAACAATTTAAAATGTATTTAAATGTATTAAATGTTCAATATTATCTTGGGTGATGGCACTGAATTGGTTTGTGTTCATTTTTCAATAAGCTTCGAAGCACTTTTAGTTGTCAATAATGACAAATTCAAAGTAAAATTTTGACGTTTCAATGTAAACATGGTATTATCGATGAGGAAGCAGAATTATCAGTATAATACCGAATGATTGGCTAGAATAACGTACTGCTATTGGCTGAAACCACCAAAATGTCAGATTTTGACAAGTGAAAAAAATAATCAAACATATTAGTTTAATTTTCATAGCTTACTTTGATAAATTATCTTTTTCATATTTACAGTAATTACTAAAACTCAGATTTTCAACATTTCATAACTCAAAAACGGTACAAGGTAGGGTTAACGTATTATATATTTTTGAGATCAGAAAAAAAGACCATCTAAGAAATGTGAAAATATACAGGGTGTCCCATTTAAAAAAGAACCATTATTTTTTGTATCCCCTTAAATCTGCACGCGACTGAGTTTTTGAGAAAATATTAAGAAAATTCAGCTGTAACCAAACAACTTTTATATGAAACTTTTTTTTCTAAAAGTAATAATAACGATATGATAGGGGGTGGGTAATTTAAAAGGAATAACCCTGTACCTCAATTGACTACTTAGGAAAAACAATAACTCAAGTATTTGTAAATAGTATTTGCTTCATTAGAGACATAGTTTATTGTTCGTTTCAAACCTGACACATTGTATATTATACAACCTCCTAATTTTTTTGTTACTCAATAAATATCAAAATATCATTCAGTGAAAATATTTAAAGAGCCCTTATTATTGTTCCTCCTGTCAATGCTAACATTATAACTAACAAATTCTCAATGTACGCTCATCGAACATCCTCAGCAGGAAGCTCAATAAACTAATTAGCAACAGTCTTCGTACAAATTATATTTACAATAGCCTAACGTACCGAATTGACTCTTTTTGATGCAATTGTATCGATGACAAGGCATTCACAATGCAAAGTGTCCTCCAGGGGAAGCATTTAAGCGACCCCAAGTATAAATAGGGTGAAGTCGGGGCTTCTAGATCGGGTCACCCCTAACTACCGCTCATCCATCATACTGTTACCACTCCCCCACAACTGCCACAAATTTGCCCAAATGTCCGCCACTGAGACGGTGCACAGTCTGTGTATTTTTTTGTAACTACAGGACCGTCTTTATAGCAAAATAAAGCGAATTGGAGTCGTAACTATAAAGGGGACATAAATAAAATTCTAAGCATATACAGTGTGGAAACCACTAATGGAATAAAATTCTTTGTCATTATTTTAGAAAATCATAGAAAATGCCGAGACACGTCAACTTTTGAATTGAGTTGTGCGTTATGTAAACGTAAATGTAAATCTACAGGGTGTTTCACGCAAGTATGTCATAGTCGGTGTTTTTTTTATGGAACACCCTGCATATTTGCATATTTTTGAAATCCTCTTAATGAACCGATTCCAACAAACTGAATAATGTATGGTCAATTATGAATTATACAGAGTGAAATATTAAAATTAATAATTTATTACACTTGAAATATTGGTACTTTTTTGAATTAGCTAAATATGGATTTATCAAAAATCTAGACTAACTAATTATTAGACGCATTTGTATACTAGACAAAACCTGCTACGCCCATGAATTTTATCATAAATACCTAAAAATTGCCTAAAAACGCCAATAAATAGACAAAATCGGTAAATAATGTGGATTGTTTTAAATCGGTAAATGATGTGGATTGTTTTCTATTCTGTCAGTTCTTGGTGTGTTGACAGTTTATACTGAAAAAGTGAAATCTTTGTTAAACACTCTTTCCTTGTCGACATAACAATGAAATATTCAACTGAGACCGAATTGAAATTTTAATGATGATCGGGTACGGGGATAACTGCAGAAGTCAAGTTGAAGTGGCAAACTTATTTAATCACAGCTATCCCGAATTGCCTAATATTTCACAAAGTACTGTGTCTAAAATTCATGCACAATTCAGAGAACTTGGACATGTCAAACCATTGAGAAAAAAACCACACTTCGTTGAAGATGATGTGAAAGTGGATATTTTGTTAAGTGACGAAGAGAATCCAACTTCAAGTACACGTCAAATTGCCCGTGAAAATAATGTTAGTCATAGAATTGTTCTAAGATGTCTTCATGAAGAAAAACTTCATCCCTACAAATTAACTTTTGTGCAGGAGTTAACAGAAGATCGTAGTATGGATTTCTGCGAAAGATTGATGAATAAGCTGAACCATTCTTTTTTCTGACAAATCAACATTCACATTGAATGGAGAGGTAAGCCGACAGAGCTGTAGATATTGGTCAGCAGAGAATCCTAATTGGATGCGTGAGGCACATACTCAGTACCCTCAAAAGGTGAACGTTTGGACCGGTATCATAGGCGACCATATTATTGGTCCTATATTTATAGATGGAAATTTGACAGCTGAAAAATATATAAATATTCTTGGAAATGAAGTTATTCCTGCGTTGGCAAACTTATATCCCAACGCAATAGATCCTAGCTTACCGAATGAAAATGTTTGTCCAGCAAGACGGGGCAACACCCCATTATGCTTTAATGGTAAGAACTTATTTAGATGAAATCTTCCCCAATAAATGGATTGGACGAAGAGGTACTATTGAGTGGCCAGCTAGATCGCCAGACCTTACGCCGTTAGATTTTTTTCTGTGAGGTTAGCTCAAGAACAAAGTATATGCAACACAACCAACTAGCATTGTAGACCTCAAAGACAGGATAACTACAGAAATACGGAATATTTCACCTCAAACTTCAAACAAAATTAAGGAGGAGTTCTATAGGAAACTGTGCTATTGCCAACAACCAGGTGGAGATCATTTTGAGCATTTATTTTAATGTATTAAAATCAAATACTTCAGGTATTTTATGTATGTGTTTAATAACTGTAAAAATAAAAATTTCACCCTATATAATTCATAATTGACCATACATTATTTAGTTTGTTGGAATCAGTTCATTAAGAGGATTTTAAAAATATGCAAATATTCATAAAAAAAAAAACAACACCGACTATGGCATACTTGCGTGAATCACCCTGTACATTTACATTTGTGTTCACAAAACGCACAACTCAATTCAAAAGTTGACGTGTCTCGGCATTTTTTATAATTTTCCAAAATAATGACATAAAGAATTTCATTCCATGTGGTCTCCACACTGAATAATTTCCATTAAGAGACCACATTGCATTTGTATATTAAAATATTAATGAAGCAGTGGCTGCTAATGTGAAAAATTTTTACATAGGTAAAATGGCATCCCATTTATGATGGCACCTTGCCAATTTTGGTAACTTTTATTTGAATTTATTTGAATCCAAATCCATCTGAAAGATATTTAGATGATTTAGATGTTGTATTAACCTCGAGAGATATCTCGGTATTAAATTTGGGCCTATTCCGCCCCTGACCAACTTATTTTCTCTCCATTAGATGTAAATAACTAACAGTTTGCCATATGACAACTTTACGCCAACTTCTATGGGATAAGTGGTCTTTATGGTGTTAAATATTGGTTATTAGGTAGATTAGAGGTGGTTATTCTAGCCAAGTAATGGTCTGATGTGTCATACTTAATTTTTATAATTCAAACTAAATTAAATAACTTCCCTTCTCAATAAGCCGGAAATCATTTTTGAATAAGCTGGTATACAGAGAGTTTCAATGAAAACTATACACTGTATATAAATTTGAAGGTATTTTATGTAAAAAAATACAAAAACCGTCAAAAATTATATCACAAATTTAGTGGAGAAAAACCATTCACATGTTTTAAGTGAAATTACACGCTATAAGTCAAATACTCGTACAAATCAAAATACTGGTAATTTTGAGTTGAAATTTTCGACACACACTCTTGAATAATGAACAAATGTGGAAAAAAATCAGCAGCATTGTAACTATCATATTTTGTACACAAGTGTGAGCAAAAATAAGAGATACAAAAATTCATGATCTATGTGGTCGAAAAAAAAAAATTATTTCAATTAGTAAATGAAAAAATGCAAAATAGTGACCATAGCAAGTTTTAACGGTTTTAACATAGAGAAACAAAAATATACCCTACATTCAATTTTTGACATGTTTTCGTCCAACTACCTTCTGAAACTATTAAAACTATTTTTAAAATTTTTTTTATAAACATCAAACCCCACCAACATAATTAAGATCTCAAACTGTCCTATGTGATTGTCGCGTACACCAAAACGACATTTCAATCATGAAACAAATGAAGTGCGTCTCCTTCAACCACGTGGAAATTTTCTGATTTGGTCATATTCTCTTCATCGAGGGGATGTATTCAGAATACGGTCGTCACCTCCACACAAATGCGATAAGATCACAGATCAGTCAAGTAGAAAATGACGGTGTCAAACTGAAGGCCAGGACAACAATAACCCCCGGCGTATAACCACAATACACGCAGCATTCATACGCAAATGTCGAGGATTACAGAGCACTATTCAACGTATACCTACCAGAGAGTGTGTCCCGTTTGTTGGGAAACAGCTCCTCGTATTCTATCTGGTCGTTATTTTCTTTGACATAAACTGTATGGAGAAATCAATTTAAACAACTTCATATTTTTCTTTCAATTTTCCATAATTTTATGTTAATATACGTTACCGAGTAGGTCACCAGCCAAGGATATGGAACTAGTCACCTATCACCTTCAATTAATTTGAAAATCTTTTCAAAACGAATATTTCAGAAGAAAACTGGATATTAAGAGTCCCTGAATGTTTGCAACCCACACTACAGCTACGTCACAAACCTAAAGATGAAGTTAGCCACTTTCTCATTATGTCTGTTAAGGACTAATACAAAAAGATTTTCGGTTTGGTGATTGCAAAACCTGATTAAGGGAGCGTCCATGGTTCTCATTTGCTCTCACAGTTACTGGGGTAGAGGAAGAGGGGAAGAGTGCAGGCACGTCAAGAAGCTCCGGCTCCTGGAA
>CAJUYG010000756.1:0-14378 GCA_910591675.1 Galerucella calmariensis
CCAGGACCAGTATTCTTGAATAAGTGAAGTGAATACTGATGTGAACGTGTGATGTGAACGGTCCCTTCATGTTTTGACAAAAAAACGTATTCTCCAGCAATCAGTGTCCTTCACTGATGAAAGTAAAATTTACTGTATTTTGACAGTTTACTAAGCAAACGCCGAATGTTACTTTTAAAAAAAGAAGAAATTACCTAACCCCAAAAAAATAAGATCTAAGTTTTTGTCACATTACCTATAACACACATGCGCATGTTTCACCAGTTCCTTTCACATCATACAACGCTTGCTGTTCATCAAGTGAAGAGTGACGTGAAAGATCCTTGCATCGAAAATACGAAACTGTCAAGTTTTCACGTGTTTGATCGTTCATCAGTTCGTGAATTGTGGTCCAGTTCTCCAAGATTGATTTTTTGTAGACTTGGTCTTCCGGAGATAAATCTTTTTTTATTAATGTGAAGTTTATATTCTCAATTCAACCCAATAAGAAACGTTGATAGAACTAAATGCAGGTTGTTATGGATGCCACTTATATCTTATATTAACAAACTGAGTACACATTTAGTATTAAACTCAAATACTTTGGCCATTGGCACAAATAAACAGATTTTGAAAATCATTGACGATTATAGTAACACATTGATTTTATGAGTATTTAATTGACGAAGTTGGCTTCTTCGAGAAACTTAATCACGTGTTCTGTTTACAATTTCTTTAAGATTTCGCTTCATTCAAATTCGCTGAAGGAATGATAGTGTTGGCAATTTATAAGTAAATGTCAAATGGTGATGATCGTATGATATACCTACTTGGTAAACGAGAGATGTTGAGATCTTAAGTGCGTACAGTTCTAATTCTTCTCTCCTTACTTGGTGGTAGCGGTGATCTAAGGAATGGATTGTAACGTTCTTCTTTGGCATATAGATCTGCAGCTTCATTCAGAGGTGATAAACAATTTGCTGTTTTTGTAGAACATTTAAAAAATGTAACCTTATATAAACCCGTTTCTGCTATATTCTGACACACACTGTATGTTTATTTCACCATTATTTTAAGTTTAAGAAAAAATCTAATGTATACACAACATTTTTATAACAAGATTATTACAGCACAACTATTATTAATATTGTAAACAATAGAGTGGATTAAATCAAGCTTTGGTACGCCTTTGGCTATTGTCTTATGCAGGTGAACTCATCATCCAATGTAGTAGGATTATCCCACCTCGTTTCCATGTATACTTCTTGAGTATACCACTATAATTTCATCCAGTGTGGTGTTTTTAGGTCAAAGATTTAAAAATATATTCCAGCGATTTTTTTAAAAAAGTTTCATTTTAAACTTCTTATGCTGAGAATAATTCAAAAGGGTGCTTCCAACTAACTAATTAAAAATTTATGAAATTAAAAGTTAAACAATCTTATGTTATCCATTTACCACATGTTATTGATTTTGAAAGCAAATGAGAAGATGCGTTTTTCATTCAAGAATTTCTTTTCAAATAGAGTTTTATTTCAGTAAAATTATGAATTGTCGGAATATTTTGGTAGGAGAGGCAATAAAGTCCTAATAATATGAAAAACAACTACTGTTTCGTCCAGCATTCACAGCAAGAATTTTATTGCAATGGTGATGAAGTGTATACACGATCGTATTAAATGTTTCAGATCTCTTGGTTTGTCAAAGCGCGAGCTTTTTGATTAATTTTTGTGTATAAAACTTGCACGATTCTGATAATAACAGACAATAACAGCTCATTTAAATGCTTTTATACACCCGAAAAATGTCTCCAAACAAATTTTAGGCTATAGCAGCCATGACATACGATGTCTTACAGGCCTTTTAACAGGCCAATGTCGTCATCTGAATTAGCATAGCTGGGACTTGGACATTGAATATTCAGTTAATATATCGAATTTCTCTCCGCTCACTCACTTCCTTATTAAAAAAAAGTATAACCATGAGGGTAGTAAAAGTGAATTTCTATCTGTCGGATCTATCGTTAGTCAGTCAATTCCTTCAAGTCCTTCCTACTCCTTTCTGGATACAACATCTCTCACGGTTCAACTCAACCTTCTGCAAATACAACAAATACGAGACCCCAAATGAACATATACGAAGAGTCTTACTATAAATGATGAACATACACCACTATGATAGAGACTGGAGTGGGTTGTTTAATAAGACTCCTCGCTCGTTCCTCTTCATTATAGTATTTACACTGATGAGTTGCTTAATATCCTCCAAGCGCTTTTTCTACCCGACAAACATGTCACAATTTGCTCCGATTCAATATTTCAATGTTACCTTTGAAGGTCATCCCTTGTTTTGAAATGCAAATGATCCTTACCAACATTTTCTGTCCCAAGATATAACAGTTACCACCATCTGGTTACCCGCAGAGATTGGCAACGAACTAACTGATTGCCATGCAAAAAAGCTGATATACCAACTACGAGCACTCAAATATGCAGTGACCTTGAATCCTTATATTCAAAGAAAATTAAATCAAACATGGTATATACATGCCCTTTCATCAAATTTGTTCCCACTCACTTCCCCGGCCTTTCTAGAAAAGATATGATCATGGACAAACAAAACAAACCTACAGTTCTTGATTTTTAGTAAGAGACCCAAATGTGAACTACCAATTTCCTCTTATAGTGAAGCATTATACTCACTAAATGTCAACTGAACGCATCCAGACGATTCCACTTGACTACATCGATTGCTGAGATACGTTGAATTTTAATATTTTTTTTGATCATTTGAATTATGATATTGCGTACGCCAATGGAAACTATACCACTATAATTTGTGTATGTTTTTTTCTCTCCATCCAAATCAAGTCATCTGAGGGATTTGTGGATTTATCTTGAAGTTAATAAGGTGTTTTGTTTTTAATGGTCACTTACCAGTTATTTTTTTATTGGTTATTGGTTTTTGGTATCGGATCCGGTTATCTGTTATTTATTACCAAATTGGTCGATCGAATTGTTCGATGTTGAGTTTATTGTTCTCCAAAAGTAATAATTAACAATTATGTATTTCAGTTTATCGAAATAGTGTTTATAAGAATATCCACAACTAGTCATTAATCCACCCACATTGTCGACTGGTTCTTAGATACAAGAAAACAATCTCAAAAATCATTCAAGCAGTTTCAGCATGTTTTTTCCCTTCTTTTGGGGGAAATATCCACTGTTATCTATTTCAATATGTTTTTAAATACAATTATATCCAATATTATCAGCAAACAATTCAAATGACGTTGATGACATGACAAATGACAGATATTATTGACGTTTTGCGTGGAATGAAAGAAGATATTATAAATTTAGCTCGGTAATTATACTTCGAATTAATATTCTACTTAATTATTCAACGCAATTAGCCTGATTCCTCTAAAGGTTTGAAAATAATCTAATAAAACCTGCACTGATGGGGGAGGCAAAAAAATATATTTTGATTCTCCATTTAACAACAACGTTTAGTACCCGGTAAGAATTTTCACTTCATGGGGGTTTTAAAACATGCATTTTTCCACTACTAACCTTGAAGTTGACAATTACTGCTTTTTTCTAACCAACTGAGAAGTAGAATTTCTTTATTATTAATCTAGTTCAATGATGGACAAATTCAAATATTTTGAGAATTCAGGGATACTTTTTGAACAAAAGCTTGTGCAACATAATTTTGTATACCCAAGAGATTGTCTTTAACATATTTGCTGCTTGAAATTATCTATCAAGATAAAATGACATTAGTTTAAAATTCGCGCTCAACCAAAAATGACATAAGGAGTACGTTCATAATATATCGAAAAATGACAGTGTACTTGTCAGTCAGACGACTGAGTAAACGCTTCTCGTGATGCGTTTGTAAATTTTTTTCAATTTTTGTTTTAAATTTGGCTAGAGGTGGAAAAAATTGTATATACATCATGGTGTTGAAGACATTTTTAAACCTCGTACCTTATTCTACTCGAGGCAAAGCTCCCTGCAAAATAATCTTGGTGCTCAGTCAATAATAATAGTCTTAACCACATTGCAGTATAATATACTATTACTTACCGCCAATGACAAAAATGAGAAATCTCATTTGGCATGTTCAACGTTACTGTCAAATGGAAATTTAAAACGTATGTACCCTCCACTAGTGCGGCCTCTAGTGGATTATTTTTAAATCTATAGAGGACACAAAATAATTTAATTATTATCAATTAATAAAAATAGGAACATTTTGTCCCAAAAACTTACGGGATTGAGATTGGAACGTTGGGTCATTCAAATTAGATGAAAAACTAGCGTTTCGAGCAATTAATTTTAAGTAAGCTGTGTTTGCCTAATTCCAACATAACTCATAAGAGCCATTAAATATTAAAAAGAGTTTAAAAGAGTTCAATTATCCATATTCACCTCTTTTTTCGTTAATTTTATCATTGTTATGAGAGCAAAAAATAGTATAACGTGCATCAAGTAAGTAATTTTCCCACAAGCTGCACACTATACTTTTTCTAAAACTGCACAAACTGTGAACAAAGTGTAGATGCCTTCAATTTTTTTGACAACTATTCAAAATATACCAAAAGTACACTTTCCGAAAAAGATAACTTTGTATTTCTTCTCCACTCTAGAAATTTTTCGTGTGCCAATTCATACTTGTTTCTTGGAATTTCCGGTCGCAAATCTGAAGATAAAATTTTTTGTCTAATTCCGCTATCAAATGTGACACTTCAAGTCACTCCTTGACGTTAGGTAATGTCACATTTTTCATAACCTTCATATATCAGTTATGAAAAGTAGTTATGTAAAAACTCTACGTAACTGTTTGAACATAGAGATACTACATGAGTTTCAAAGAATAATTTATTAATTAGGTAGGTACTGTCAAAACTGACAGTACCTACCTAATACTGCTAATACTGCTAATACCATTTGAATCCACTTTAATATTACCATTGTAATTGAAGATTTTATTAAATATTATAAAAGCGCGGAATTAGATAAAACGTTGTACGTAAACACGTTATGAAGAGAGCGACATTGTTCAACTCGCATAATTTGCAGAACTCGCTGGCGCTCGTTTTGGCAAATATTACGCTTGTTGAACAATATCGCTCAGTTTAAGTTTTAGTTCCAAATCGTTAATTTTTGCTTGCATGAATCCACTTTGAGTGTCAGTAAATTCAATTAGGATTAAATTTTCCGCTTAACTCTCGTAATATCAGTTTGTTGTATCTAACAAAACGTTTAAATTCCACCTTTCGACAAAAAAAAACCTCCGTCGTGCATTCCCCTCCCACTTTTCTTCACCCACACACCCACAAATCTTATTATCTTAGCACCTTTTCTAAACAAACATCCAAAATGACCATAATTCATTCTCGAGATTCGTTTCCGCGCTGCAGAAACTAGCGTGCCGAGTTTACGTCTTGTTTAGGCGCCTTCTAGATCCGTACCCTAGCATTATCCTTGCAGCCTCGGGCTACGTCCTGTCATAGAGACGACGATGTGTATACCCTAAACCAGCAAAGATACAATGGTTCGTTCGAGCTAATATATGTCTTAGTAAAATAACCATGTTGGTGGCAGAGGAACGAGGTAAGTGCGGTTGATTTATCGTTTTTGGTATTTTTTTTCCACGCCTACTTAGACTGGCTGTTGTCGGTTAATTTTTTTTTTTGATGATGGTAATGTCGATTGGGTTTATTTTTGTGAATGAATTGATATTGAATGGAGGAATTTTCTATATATTTTATCAATTTCAAAAGTAATTGAAATAAAGCTGATAATTTTGAGCTAGAAAGCTGCAAAATATAAACAGTGCGTGCTCTTTAGTTTTTTGTTAGAAGTAATTGACCAATATGGAGGGCATTAGGAGAGTTAAATCTGACTCTCTCGCACACGTTGCCTCCATGACTATCTCTAACACACTGTTTTCCCTATAGTGATCGTTGAACTCTCATAGCCCATCATCTCTTTGCATTTGAATTCATTTTACAAAATAACACCAAGGAGATTAAACACATTATTCTTCTTCTTCTCCTTTTCTAGATCCTTTTGCCCTTTCAGGCGTTGGATGTGGATTCCATGTCCTGTATCCATTTCTTCCATGCCTTTCTGTCTCTTGCAAGGTTTTTCATTTCTGCTATGGTCTTTCCTCTTTCTAAACCCAGCTCTTGTATTTGGTCTGACCATTTCCTTCTAGGTCTACTCCTTTGTTTTTTGATCGGTTTCCCAATCTCCATTATTTTCTTAGTCAACCTATTTGGTTCCATCCTCACCATATGACCATAACAGCTTAGTTATCTCTTTTTCATTTTACCAGTTATCAGCTCCTGTTTAGTTGTCTCTCTAATGACGTCATTTATAATCCTATCCCATTTATTTTTCCCTGCAATTCTTCTTAGATGTTTCATTTCTATGGCGTTTATTCTAGTTTCGTCCTTTTTTCGCACAGTCCAATTGTCACTTGAATATAATATTGTAGGAACTGTTATCATATTATGAATTTTCATTTTCACTTCCAAATCTACAGGGTGGGGCAATCTTCTGACATCGGAGGATTACATCGTTGTGGTGATAGATAGAACTTTATGGTTTTTTGTGAGCTAATACAGTTTGCTGAGGGCACATTCTGAAAATACTTTCGATTCTACAGGGTGTTCCAAAACCACGTAGCAGCACAAACTTACATTTTTTTAAATGGAACGTACTATATTTTGCTTAAGAATCGAAAAGATCTCACCGAGAGCGTTACAAAAATATAGCACCTCTACTTGCATTTTGTTCTTTGTATTCGCTACTAAGACCACATCATCTGCATAAAGTAGACTACTTATTTTTATCGGTTCTAAATTTCTGTGTCCCAGTATAGTATTCAGATGCTCATATTTTTCTTTAGCTCGTTTCACAATCTTATCCATGATTATTATAAACAGTTATTCACAAATCAATAAAAAACTGTCAAAATGACTTAGCTTTTCTGCTATAGATAAAAAATTGCCAATAGCTCTCATTATATTGATTTGGATCTCCCGGTATAATTAATTTTACAACGCAATTCAAAACCTTGAAAATAAAAAATAAGTATCCACGTGTTTCAGTTTTTGCTCGCAAAATTTTTGGATAAGCTGATAATGAGGTTATTAACTTAATTCTCAATTGTAGAAAATTTGTTATCTATTTAATTAATATTAAAACGTATAGTTAGGGCTGAAACTATTAATTTTCCAATAATGTTCCAGCCATTGTTCAAACAGCTTTAATCTTATCAGAGGGTATATGTTGTGACGGCATAAGTATAAGAAATTAATATAATAATACTTGAATAACTAGAAAGTTATGATATGAAGCTTTGATAGAGAAGTTGTCAGAAAATAGTAGAATATTCTACATTTTTTCAACTACTAGCCAAATTTTAGACAAAAATTGAAAATAATTGACAATATACAGAATTTCAATGCTAAGTTACAGCGGTATTGCGTTCATTTTTGGTTGAGCGCGAATTTTAAACTAATGACATTTAAATTCAAATAATTCTATCTTGATAGGAAATTTTAAGCAGCAAATACGTTAAAGATTATCTCCTGGGTATACAAAATTATATTGCACAAGTTTTTGTTGAACTACTATTCCTGAATTTTCAAAATATTTGAATTAGTCCAATATTGGTCTAGGTTAATAATAGAAGGAATTAACAACCACTAATAGAGATGTCCAGCTTCACAGCTAGTAGTTGGAAAACAACAATTTTTTTTGTAACTTAATAAAAGATGACAAAGTTATTCTGTTAAAATTTGAAGTACGACTATTAATAATGGCGTCGAAGATGACGAGCATAAGAAATGAAGTTGATATTGAAATATATGCACATTTTTTTTCGCTATAAGATCGTAAGAACACTCGAGAAAAGCCCTTCGCGCTCTACCCCAAGTAGCACCGACCCAGCATTTGGGGTATTTCGCAATTTAATTCCAAGATATTTTTGTATTCTTTCTTCGAAAGGGAGGGTGTACGGGATAAATTGATGGAAATAAAAAGGAATATTTGAAGACATTCGTGAAGTTTAGTTAGATATTGAAATATTTGCCGTTTATATTATTTATTAGAAAGAATTCTGAGATATATTTCACTATGGAAATGTGTTTAATTTAATTCAATTTTTTCTGTGCGTTTGGATCAAAACTGAAACTGAGTTTATTTCATTGCATCGCTATGTCTGCAATTTCTATTTTATAAATTAACACTATTACAATTTTCTTTAATATTTTCATTAGCGTACAGTACACCATGAGCGCGTGGGCCACATTGATCAAGTGCTTTTCCGATGAGTTGGTCTTCCTTATTGAGTTCCGTCATATCCAAGTACACTGTGTCAATTTAAAATATGATGCCTTAATATTCTCTGTCTATATAGACTACCTCTTGCATTCAAAGTTTACTATAATTTCCATGAAATTCCACCATCAGCTTTGTAAACCCTCGAATCCATGTGTCCTTGAATTGATTGATTGGTTCAGTACATCCAGTCAAGTCCTCAACATCACAACCTTAGAGCTTTCTGCGCTTTTATTTGTACTGTTTATTTGAAGTGACCAGTAGCCCTTATAAGGCTTAACAGTCCTTTCATCAGGTTTTTCTCCCTTGAAAAGTATAATCCTAGAAGTATATCTTCAATGAGACAGTGCTTCACATTCCAAGATAGTGTTAGATGCTATTTCCTCGGACTCCACGCCACAGTTTGCAGCTGAGATCCTCGTGATACATCCCCATTTTATGCAGAGCATGGCTCGTTGAATCTGTTCTCAGCTGATTTGTACTGCAGTTCTTGCAGTACTGCGTTTTGGAGTGTTCCTCCACTGCATTGGCTTTGTACCCAGGCTAGTTTTTCATCTAGAATTATACCCTTACAACTTTACCTCTTGGCTTAAGCACAGCTACACCTTGAAGAGGCATGGCAGTTTCAGTTTCTCAAGCTTAATTTTTCTAGTTGAGGAAATTAGCACACTTTTTGCAGAGTTCACCCTCAGGCATTCTCTCCTACATTACATTCCTCTACCGTTTCCTGAGCTTGCTGTATCAGCTTCGATATAACATTGGGAAATTTTCCCAGTTCAAGTGTTGTCAGGTCATCTGCATACCACTAGATGTATATTCCATTGCTGTCCAATTCCTTCAGTTCTATAAAGAGGTTCCACAGCAAAGGTGTGTGTTTTTGGGCTCTGACTCTGCTTCTCTTCGCAGCAATCCATTTTGTCTTGTCTTTTGTTCACACTCTCCTCAATTTGAAGCTTTCTTGCGCTGTTGTCGAGGAGAATCACCAGATTCGTTGTAATCTCTGACCTGACATAACTCCATTAGTTCTGATTCAAATTCTTCATTCAAAAAATTCTCAAATGGAACCTTTCACCTTTTTTCTGTTTTCAATATTAACATTATTCGTTAAGAGAAGTTCCTGAATAATTTCCATAATCGAAACACCATTTTTAGTGCCTTTATATCAATTTTAGATTAAACCAATTTCGATATGTAAACTAGACATGACTTAATCTACACTTTCGTGCGTGATGCTGATGATTGATGTAGAAAATATTCAAATTTGCTTTGTGTTAAAATAAACACCCAAATTCCCAGTAATTTTATACTTGGTCTTTTTCCAACCTGAACCATAGATGGAGGTTTATCTTTTTATTGATACATTTATTTACTAGACAATAAAAAAATGTTGTAGGGCTACAGGCTCACATCGCATGAGTGAAGTCGAGTTCAACTTATATACCAGAAGTGGATTAACAGATTCCTTTAAATGCTATTGAGAATGTTGAGAAAGCCTTCACCATTACAGTTCTTATTATCCATACAATTAAATTTCTGCTCCGTTATCGTGTATGCCAATAATGTAGTGTAATGTAGAATGTAATAAAAATATGGCCGACCTGTCAGTAACGTCATTCTGTAATATCACTTCCTTGGAACTAATCTTCTTCTTGATAACCACACAGTCCCAACCTATTGATTTTTTCAAAAGTTTATTGCTCATTTACCTTGAACTCTGTACCTACTTAATTTATTAAATATCAATGAATTTCTATTAAATAAATAAGAATAATACTCAACTCCCTTTTAAACAGCCTGCTACGCCAATGACTTACATTCTGACTAATTTTTGGCAGACTCTGTTTATTTTTTGTTGGTCCACGATATAGTTAGGTGTTAAATATTGAACCTTCAATTATTTATTTGTTTTTTTTATGTTGATTTTTTTCTCGTGAATCGTGATCTCGTAGGCTGATGCATATAAAATTACTGTATTTACAGAATGATTCCTTAATAATATGTTAGCTTAGGTAGGTGAGAAAAACGATTCTTTCCAATTATGGGTACACTCCGGCTACTTAAAGGTATGATAGTTATAAGGACACACCGGGAAAAAAGTTATTCGTGGTCAAATCGAAGACGAGCTTGGATAATGATAATTTTTTATTTGGCATCAAATTCTATTATAAAACGGCATCGGCCCCCAGAGCAGTTTTACAGCCTCAGCTTAAACCACTGGCATTTCATTTTGTTCAATTCTTGTGTGCTCTGGAACCCACGGTAAGAAGACAATGCTGCTCTGTTCTAGTTCATTAAGCTGTTCATGGCATTCCCATACCATTTTAGAACCGAGTACACGAAAACCAATTGCTTTAATGGCTGCTTGACAATCCGGCATGTTGACAATCATTTTCTATCAATATTCAACTCTGCACTCTTTCCTATGTCGTGAACTACCGCTTGTGGGTTTTTCCTAACTTCCAGAGTAAGTATTCGGTTCCCGGCCCGTGCATTCTTATGCCAATCCATTTTATTGCTTTGAAGTTATCTGTAAATTAATTACTTGATTGCGAGCTAAATCCTTAAGCTATGCCCGATTTTATTAAGTAGAGTTACCTCGATGGTTCTCTTGGGTTGAAAGGCAGAGATCTCTGTAACAATATTATAAAAATAGAGACGGGCAACACAACAGTTTTTTCTTCTATGAGATAGACGGAAGTGCGCTTTGATTTCTTCATCGTTCCAGTAATCTAAAATCTTTATACCATGTCTAAAAACGTTAGGCTCTCAACTATTACGTATCGTACCTACATATTTTCTGTGTTTTTGACATAACATTCCATTGCTTAACAATTTCAGCATTTTGCGCATGACTACCGTGAACTCGAGAGTTAACCCGAGCATAATTGCAGGATTGCCTCCAACCCTTCTTCATAAAACGCTGTATCACCAAGAATAACTCTTGGGACAGGAGTAACCCATGCTTATAAAACCAAGAATTACTACAAGAATCTGGGAAGTGGTTTATAATGGTACATTACATTACAGGTTCAAAAAGTTTGAGATTCCTGCACTATGCGCTATGAAAAAAGGTAGGAAAGCATAAATGTCGGACTTTCTGCCTTCCAACAGAAGTAGCAAGTACGTACTTTTGGTTGTAAATAACGGAAAATAGTATACACCAAACGGGCAGAAAGTTTGAGAGCCCTGAACTGGGCGCCATGATGCAAGAATCTCAATTTTTCTGCCCTTGTAGTTTAATATACTATATATTCCTCAAGTTTATTATCTAACCGTCAATATATCGTCTGATTTAATCCATAGCACACGACAACTAAGAATAATATTCCTTCATTTCGGTGGCGCTTGCGCATCACCTTATTGGAACTTTTCATAATCTCATCGTCAATCATTCGGTATATTATTATGCAATATTTTTCAAAAACAATTATATAAATTTACCTTTAATGTAGAAATCTTATAATTTACTTTTCGAAAATTAAATTATTATGAATATTTTTTCAATTAAAAGTTACAAGCGCTTTGTTTCAAAATTAATCCCTTTCTGAGACAATAAACATTGGAATTTAGGCGCCAGTACCATAATTGACTTGAAAGTGTATGTTCGGGACGTTTTCAAAGGATCAGAATATCGGTAGATGCCGAAGTAAAGGTATCCCGATAACCGAATGCCGTCTTTATAATACGGTTGCTTAAGGTAGGAATTTGAGCGATTCGAACTAGTTCAGGTGTTATGTTAATGTAAGGTTAATTTTCTCGAAGACACTCGATCTCCCGCTGAGACCCGACTAACGGGCGCCACTGTTGATTTGGTTAACGACCGGACTCCACCTATATGAAGATCATTCTAAAATTTATTTAATTTCGTTCTTAAACGGGTAGATATTGGAGAAAAATTAATAAGCTCAATTTTGCTATTGATACGTTTAATTGTTTCTATCCTGTTCCTGCAGCTTCCTCAGTTTTTGTGTAGCCGGCCTTCTCTGCATTAATTGGAGGTCCTTCCTTTCCCGCTTCTCTGCCTGTTCTGACTCCATGAGAATTGTTTCATCCGAAGGCATCCTCCTAGCCTTGTAGATCTGATTACGCTTCCTACCATGTGTACTTTTCCTCTGGTCAACCATGAGTTATGGTTTAATGGATAATATGACAATAAAAATGAAACCCAAAATGGAAAAAAGAACAAAGCGAAAAATATCAGGCACAATAACTCTGATAATGAAACTCATGGACTTCGAAATAGTGAAGAAGTAGACTGCCATTTTAACATATATATTGAAATAATGAAATCGACAAGATTAATCAACAAATTAGATTGAGGAAATTCATGAGAATCATAGTAAGGCAAACCGAAATGAGTATAAGGATTGCAGCAATAGAATAAGACTTCAATGCAGCTGGTATAGGAAATGTTGCAGACGTTTAGGGCGGAAGAGAAGTCCAACTAATTGGAAAAAGACTTTAGTAGTACGAATGAAGGATCCAGGACACACCGGAATGGAAGGAAATGAAATAGCAGATGAACTAGCAAAGAGGGAGACTGAAATATCCTTTTGGGGGACAGAACCCTCTTACGGATTCAGCTCCAATGTAATATTGGAAGAAATAGATAAGGCCGAGGAAAAAAGAGAAGGTCTAACCATTGAAAAGATCTAGTAAAGCTAAGACAATCAAATATTCTTCTGGGTGACCACAACCTGTTGAGATCCAATAAATGCATGTCAAAGTAAAGCTAAGACAATCAAATATTCTTCTGGGTGACCACAACCTGTTGAGATCCAATAAATGCATGTCAAAGTAAAACTGCGCTAAGAGTTTTAACAGGGATCCCAACGGGACTTTCTCGCCTGAATGGGCACCTGAAAAAGCTCAAAATAGTGGAGGAAGGAGAGTGTAGATTTTGTGACATGGAAGAAAAATCATCCATCTACAAACTTTCTGATTGCACAACTGCACTGCACTTCAGACTCCTTGGGCACAGAACCTGGGAGATTACTGGAAAGAAGAGGAGCATTTAATTAAGTTGCAGCCTACAGATATCCTGAAATTCCTCCGGGAAATAGGACTAAAGGAGCTACTAGTTTCTGAGGCTCTCCTCAGAAACTGAGTGAAGGTAAGGGGGCACAATATATCTTTGAGGCCTCAGTGAATGTCACCCCAAAATACATACGAACATAGTTAAAACGATACTATTAAAGGCTTAGAAGCTGTTGGGTCTGAAAGGAAGAATTAGAAGTCCAACTTATTAAAAAAGTTTAGATTTCCGGAAATTATAAAATTGGGCTGAAGACTGCTCTGTTAAGCAAATAGCTGTCGGTAATATTTACCTGTATTTATATGCCCATTTCATCTGGCTTACCGTTTGTGGTATGATTTATGGTGTTTCGTCTCATGACTTTTATAACTTCTACGCTATGAAAAGTCGTTTGGTCAATTATATATTTTTTTAAATAGCAATTGTAAATTTTTACGTGTTGATTTTTATCTTTGCAGTTTCTCACATATTATAATGTCCGATTCATGAAACTTTAATTTAACTACTTAGATTTTTATCGAAATACAGTCTGAGCTTTGAAGTGACCGACTAGATTTTGGTTTCAAGCGCTCTCAAATTCCCAAATTCTCGTAATTTTTTTTTAAATTAAATATCTTCGACGCTTTTCAAGTTATAGCGTTAAAACTTGGTAGAAAAGGTGCTTTTGTTTGTATTGCAAGTTTTCAATGGATCTGGATGCGTTATTAATAGTCCGATTTTAAGTTTCAAAACGCGGTTTTGAAAATTACAGATATATAGAAACAAACAATATAAATCTTAGATGTGTTGAATTTTGGTACCTACACACATCTCTGTGACACTACCAGGGACGTGTAACTTAAATGAATGAGTTTTGGATATAAAGAAAAATTAGAAAATGTGATAAATTTAAAAAAAATGCATCGCGAGACATATAAAATGATTTAATATCTCTTAATGATTTTAAAAAAAATTTAAATGAAGGAGAGGAATCTATAAAATTTGAAATTGAAATTGAAAAT
>CAJUYG010000756.1:14478-67469 GCA_910591675.1 Galerucella calmariensis
AAAATATTGTGGTTTAATTTCCCAAGAAATTAAAAAAAGAATATAAAATGGAATTGCATGTGAAGGTGGTCTTATATATTCTTTTAAATAATTGTAGATATAGTTTTAAAGTTATTAAAAAAAATAAATTCAAATTTACCATTCCTTCCTAATTACTGGATCTACAGCTTGTCAAACATAATTCTGTCGTAATTTCAAGAAAAAACAACCCCTATAAGCACAAACTATTAGATGTATAAATGTATCATATATACTCGTATTTGAAGTATTTGTCTGTTAATTTCTATACACTATTCTAGCCGATTATGCCTATTATTTAAATTAACTATTACGATTATCTGTTCACTGCTTCACAATTAAAAAATGTATCATTCAACAAACGCAAAATTCTAATTTTCCCTTCACTGTTATCACCCGTGTCAAGTTTAATCATAAGTAGGTGCGCTATCAGTTAATTTCGTATAACAAAATGGCGTCAATATCAATTACCACATCATTACGAATAAAACATCAATAGATATAGTCACTTGAAGGACGTGTTAACTGTATACGCAACGATTTATAACTAATAAGTAATAAGTTTCATTGAACTTTTATTAATTAGAATTGGGAAATATTTTCAGGATATTCAAACTGTGGGCTTGTATATTTCAGCTTTATTCGCATTTTGTTTCTGTACAGTCCGTAAGCCAATCTGGAATTGCGCAGAGCTAGTTGCGTGCATTATTGAGTCCTAAGAACTATTTTTGGACCGTTTAAAATTGAACGAAGTTTGAAAAAACCGGAACATCCCGCATGGTCTGTTGGACAGTCTGTTGGACAGTCTGTTCCACAAAGTTTTCGTTTTCAATATTATCTTGTAAGAATTCTGGAATTATAAGATTATTGATCACATCAAGAAAAACATCGTCTTCTCTTGATAATGATGATTCAAATATTTCCATAAAACCATTAGCCTCCATTTGGTAAATATTACATTTGAGAAGGGAAAATCCAAAATAAACAACACACAATAAACAAACCTCCACCTCTAATCTCTGCAAATTTTCACAACAGCTCCCATCTCCCTTTGCAAAGGATTTGAGCATGTGTAAAAAATAATCCGAAAATCGTCCTAGCTTGAGACTGTGGACTGGCTTACACGGTTTTTGAACCGTCCAAGAACTGTTCTTGAATAATCCCGAACACCAAACTGCGGGTGTCAGAGCCATCCTGTTAAAACCCGAACATGCCAATTTTGACTGCGCAAACTCCGGTCAGTCCTAGAACAGTAATTGCATGAACCCGAAGAAAGCTTTTATAATGCCGAATAAGCAGATATTTTTATGTGTCACAAAATTTTAACATCTAGTTACTACCGCGCCATCTGTTACTGGATAATGGAAATTTTCACAATATTTTTCCTTTACAAGTTTCTGCTTCTTATATCTAGTCTTCATGAGTTTTCACAAATAAAATTAGGCCTTCATAAAAAGAACAAGAAGAAACTTTTAGGTACGCTTAGCTTTTTCGTCAGAAATCATTATTTACATCGAAAATTGACTGCATGAATTTAGATCCTTTTTCCACTTTCTCTAACTTCGTATAGCCTGTCAAAAAAAACTTTTTTTCCAATAAAAGATGAAGAGTCAGAATAGAACATCGATTTTTCGGTTCAATTTCGTATAAAACATAACTTTGTTATCTTTCCAGTGTGAAAATGACAATGATTGAATACTAAATATGATTAATTTTTAAAAATAAATCTAAGCTCGAAGTTGTAACTAAACTATTACATCATAACTGATATAAATACAGAAATACGATGACAAATAATTTCTTAATCATTCAGTCGTGTAAAATATGACCAAATAAATAAACATTTCGATAACCACAAGCACACTATCTCCAAACTAATTTATTATACGTTTAATATGAAGGGGCAGTGTCAGCTAGTACATAGGCGCTGCAATGCTGCACAGCTCCCAAAAGATATTCTAATTAACGTAAATATTTCCTTTCATTAAATTTAAAATTCATAATATATTCTGTGGGAAAAACTGCTTTTTAATGTTTTCTTTGCTTATCTTTTGGTGGCTATAAAACTTGGACGGAAATGGGAAACACGGAGCTAGAGCAATTGAGTTTGACAATAAAAAGACACGAAATTGCTAAAAGCTATTTTCATAATTGTATGGAACTTGCGTTACTAGGTACAACTACTACTATGGCTCAATTATATTCGGCTTATTGGTTAAATACAGAGAAATATAATGAAAACAAAGTATGGCTTGGTGCGTAGCTCTTATTTTTTTGTGTGGCAATAGGAAATCGTTCCAGAAATCCAATATTTCATCACGGAAGGCGAAGAATGATAAAATCGATAGTAGACAACCCCCAATACGAGGAAAATTTATCTCACTTTTTTCCACGAGCCGCCACTGTAAAGGAGGCACCCTCAATAAAAAATATTACATTTCCTGCTATTAATCTTTCTAATTCTTATCAAAAACGAGTGTTAGGTCGAAAAAGTCGTAAGGCCGAAAGGTCGGACCATCATGGTATAAAGGTAATCTGATACACACTCATAAAAAAAGATTTGAGATATGGTACACTTTCTGAAAGGGATGTATTTTTTTACGTAACCCCTTTAGATTATAAGATATGAACTTTTGGGAAACGTAATAATTTTTTTTATGAATTTGATATTTTTATTTTTACGACTTTTAATCGTGTTAGTTTTACAAAAATAGAGCATTTCAGTTACCACCCATGCAGTTCAAAGAAATAAATTTTAATGCAGTAATTTTTTCACCTATCAAAAATGGGAAAAAAAGTAACATTTGATAGATATAGATGACTTAATATTGTCCTCCGCTCTTCCAATAATAGACATCTTGCATATTTTTTCATTTAATTGAAATTATAATCTTGACGTGGCTGACAGATCATCCACCGAAGGATTTTCTCAAATTCTTAAATTTAAAGACTCGAGAAACTGTCACTTTAATAGTTGACACTTTTTCACCCCAATAGTTGACAGTTTCTCACCTTAATGTATGACAGTTTTTACCTTAATAGTTGACAGTTTTCACATTAATAGTTGACAGTTTTCCACCTTAATTGTTAACAGTTTTTCACCTCAATGGGTTACAGTTTTTCACCTTAATAGTTGAAAGTTTTTCACCCTAAAAGTTGATAATTTTCACCTTAATGATTAACTGTTTTCACCTTAATAGTTGGCAGTTTTTCACCTCAATAATTGACAGTTTTTCACCTTAATAATTGATAATTTTCACCTTAATAGTTAACAGTTTTCACCTTAATAGTTGGCAGTTTTTCACCTCAATAGTTGTCAGTTTTTCACCTTGATAGTTGACATATTTTCACCTTAATAATTGATAATTTTCACATTAATTATCAACAGTTTTCACCCTAATAGTTCGCAGTTTTTCACCATAATAGTTGACAGTTTCTCACCTCAATGTTTGACAGTTTATCACCTCAATAGCTGACAGTTTTCACCTTAATAGTTGACAGTTTTTCACCTTAATAGTTGACAGTAACTTAAATCTTACTGGACTTGAAATTACGTAACGTGATTTCTGTGAGATAAGGAACTGGTTAATCATTATGACAACGGTTATTCCTTATAGGAATTACTTATGTGAAAGGGTGATTAACTTCATCTTAGACATTGGTCAAAGCTGTGAATTGGAATAGACTGCAGATTCCTCTTTCGAAGCATTAGACAAGAAATCAGCATAAGTAATTAGATTAAGCTCAATCCACATACTATGTCTGAAACTAAATTTAATTCACTAAGTTTAAATGATGAGAAATCTTTATAATAGTGCTTAATATACCCAATATGATGGGTAGTTATGACTTTATTTTTGACTGAAAGTTGGGAGTCGACAGATAACTCATTCTTCTCCGTCTTGTGGAATAAAGAGGAATTTTGTATTAAACTGATTGAAGCCTGAACTACTCTACTCAAAAATGCAGCTAACAACTCACAATATAACTGTTATATATATTTTCTTTCCCAAACTCGAATTTTTTTACCAAGAATTGAGTTTTTCCTTCCATAATACATATTTATATAAATACGATCGAAATTCAATTTCAACTACTGTCAATAATCAAAAAATAAACATGAGATTCAGTCTATACCTGACAACAATAACTTATAACATTTCAAATTCCATTCGCGTCTCAACTAAAAGGTTCATGTTCACGTATCCATGGGTAATTTTTTTTAAATGAAGCTTTATAATATACATTCCATCTACCCGCCATTATTCATCCCTATAGAAGAGTGTATAAGATCGAAATTTGCTTAATATACGTTACACAAATATAGATATCTCAATAATGGCGATATTCATTTCCCCTTCAATTTTTCGACAGCTGTCTTATAATCCATCATAGGCCCTTTTTATAGGGTGCAAATAAAAACGTGAATTGTAGTTTTACATTTATCATTTCTAGTCGGGGTGTGCCATGCGTAGCCTCTAATATTATGGCAGATGGTTCTTCGTATCTATAAACTAGTTTTATTAGATTTATGTTGGTATAGATATTTAATAATATTTATAAAAATAGCAGTAAGTATAGTGAAATTATGTTTTCCTTTTTATCCCGTAAAATTACTGGAAGATTTAATACTTTGAAAACACAAAAAATAAACGAATCGATTCAGGACTCAGAATTACCAACTTAAAAAAAATCTTAAGGTCAAAACATTCTCAATGGTTCCCATAATTCAAAATTTAACCATTTTTTTGAATTATCAGTAGAATCCGTTTCACATAAGAAGAAGACACGTGAAGTTTGCCAACTGTCTTGCGCAGTAACCAAAATTGTTCTTGATTACACATGTCGCCTCATGCCATTGGCATTACAAACGGTGTTTCATGCCGCCAGCCGTTTTATTATTGACATTCATTTACTGTCGAATATTTTTGATTTTTGCATGTCTTAAGACGGTAAATAAGTTTATCTGTGAATATTGTGTGTTTAATTGGATCCCATGCCTCTAGTTTTGTGTTAACCAACAAAATGTGAAAACGTTACGCTACTGATTGGAAGTCGAATATCAATTTTACAATATGGCGCTAGTTTTGACAACAAGCTCGCACCTACGACTGCAACTTCACGCGGGTACTTCTTACATGAAAGGGAGTTTACTTTTAACAAACTTCAGAATGTTTTTTTCTACAAATTTCCAGGGCTTCTCGCTCCCAAACTTCTGACCGTTGAAACTATAAATATGAAGATAAAGAGAGAATATTGAGATATTAGAAATATGGAGATTTATCAACACAATATATAGAAAATAAAGTTCAAGTAATTTTAAAGTAATGAAAGAACAAGCTTAGTTAATAGAATGCTCAATATTTGCCTAGGAATTATACCACTTTTGGTTCAAGTAATAGCCATAGAGGGAGTATGCACAGTGACAAACATTTGATAACTGTTCAAAATCATTACACTTTCGATAGTAAACATACTGTATAAGTCATACCTATTCTAAAGCCGGCTACAGAGACCTTGACCAACACGTTTCAGTGAGCATTTGAAAAAACATGTTTGCCAGACTTTTCGAGGCAAGCACAATCAAGTTCCTTAAATATGTGACGAAAATACCGCTTTCTTGGCGAACCTTGCCAACTTCAACGTTGGCTAATATAGTTTGACACATCATGTAGCCTTATTTTATATCATCATCAAGCCTTTAAGTCTACTAGATTGTGGCTAACGCTAATGCACTTTTAAATCCATTTATTAGGGTGGATTACTCCCTTTTCACTCCTTATTGCTTTAATTTCTTGTGTATCCTGGCTTCAGAAGTTATTTTCTTCCATTCTGCTCTATTTCTGCATTTTTCTCTCCACTCTTTGATTCCCATCCTTTTTGTATCATCTTCTATCTGATTCCTCCAACTTTCACTGGGTCTTCCCCTTCTTCTCGGCCATAGAGGAGTCCATTGTGTTATTCTTCTTATCATTTCTCCAGGCTTTCGTCTCATAATATGTCCTGCCCATTTTAGGCTTTTATTTATTTATTTATTGTGCTTTTATATATTTCACGATTATCCCATTGCTTAACTTGCTTTCTATTTATTTGTTAGTTTTGAGTCTCCTTTTCCCAGTTCTTGTTATGTTCGGCCCCAGTATAGTTCTAAGAATCTTTCTTTCTAAGATTTTTGAGTCTTCTGCTTCTTTTTTGTTTATTACCGTTGTTTCTAAGCCATACGCGATCACTGGTTTTATTAGTGTTTTGTATATTTTTATTTTGGTGTTTTTATTGAGGGCTTCACTTTTCAGAAGTTTTCTATTTCTGCTGTAAGCTTGGTTTCCATTGAGTATTTTTTCTTGCACCCGCTCTTTTCCTGTTTGTCCCATCGTCACTCCTAAGTAGTTTTATATAATAATCGACATATTTTTGCGACCATTGTTGACAGGTACGTGGAATTGAAGTAGGTACCTACCTGCAATTGATTAACTATATTTGTTTTACATGTTATGCATCAAAGATTAACACTCATTATTATTGAACATACACAAAAATGTTTGGTTGTTTTGTCACAAAATTTAATGTAAAAGTGTACGAAATACGAAAAAGAAACATATTTCAAAATGTAAATTAATCATGTTTGCTCATATTAAATGAACTTTTGAATATAATTCTTCTGGAATAATACATAATTTAGTTATAAATATTTGCGTGAGAAACAATGGATCATCACAATTAACTCGTTGTAGGTAAGTTAAACAGCAAGTTCATGATGTGTCCCCAAAATGGAAAAATATAGTTGGGAGTCAATTGAATCAAAAACTAGTTGGGCTCCATGGATCACTTGGAACAGATTCAGCTGTTTGATTAATGTGACACAAGTACATTTATTCACTCTTAAAAAAATTGTCAAACGGTTGAAGATTTGTATGTTCATAATAAGTTTTTTTCAGGCAAATGTTCCCGCAAATGAAGTTTCGCGTTTCGGGCTTAGACCTGAAGGCGAAATACATCTTATTGTTGGACATTGTCGCTGCCGACGATTACCGGTACAAATTTCACAACAGGTGATTATTTTTAAAAAATACGTCATTTTCTGACATGTCGACATTGTTTCAGGCGCATGTTTCCTGCTTACAAAGTACGCGTATCGGGGCTTGACAAAAAATCCAAATATATCCTTCTAATGGACATCGTCGCTGCTGATGATTGTAGATATAAATTCCATAACAGGTTAGACATATTATCCAGAACCGTATTTACTACTCTTTGTTTCTGTTGAATCGGATTTTACGAACTTGTACCACAAAAGCAGCAACCATTCGAAACTATCAAAAAACTTTTAAATCAGCAGCAATAACAACAACATAATGACGGAATTTAGTCGAAAAAAAATTAACGTGTTTGGAAGATCTACAATTTAATTTTATTTTTGATGTTTTTGTCCAACAAAATACCTTGTCAAGTCCAAAAAACCATGTCATAGGTAGTTAAAAAACTATCCCCATTACAATACATTACAAACTTCCAATACACAATCAGCTCCATCACTGTTTACCGACTCTACCTTCTCTAAATTTGGTGCCAACCATTTCTATGAAGCTCGTGCATCTCAAATCATCCTAATAACTGATTTATTCCTTACATCCACTTGTTTCAATCCCCATAACCTTGTTCAAGTCTTTCCGTGTCCGCTTGTAATGATTAACAAGTTTCACACATTTATTGGATAGGAAGTTCTCAATATCTACTTTATCCAACACGTTTTTCCCTGTCAAAATCATTTGTTACAAAATGTCGATTACTATTTTTTTGTTTCTAATGTTCCTGTTCAATTTAGAATTGAAGTTTTTGTACTCTTCTTCTGTCCGGTTGATTTTTTCAACCAATTATTAATCTTTTGATAACTGAAATATATTGGTTCTTCCTCGTATTATATAATTGTTTTCGCTTACCGGGCTAGTTCAATAATTTTTACTCATTATTGATAATTAGCGAAATATAGTTTACCTTTGAGCTCCCAGTTTATTGTAGTCTACAAAAACATTATTAATAGCTTAAATTCGTGGATAATTCTTATGGTAATTTGTTTATTGTTCGCGTTTTGGTTGCTTTTTGGTACCGATTTGTGTAATTCGATTAATATTACATTCGGGGTGTGTTTTTCCTAAAAAAAAACGGCCCTTACTGGTGTGATAGAAAAAAAGCACGAAGCATGCGTTTTGAAAGTAGAAACCTGAAGAAATAACAAAATTAATCGAAAACAAAAAAGTAAAACCCAGTGTTAAAACCTAGAAAGATGCGTTCGTGTCGTTCGATTTATAAAAATGTTAATGACCCATAATTACACGTTTAATCTTATTTGTTCAACATGAAAACAGCTAACAAGTGTACTGTGAAAATTGATTTTGTTATGTAAATTGGCCGCATTTTGTTTAAAACTGCGTATAATATTGTTATTTCTTCACTTGAAAACATTTCATTTCCATATATATCCAGTAGTTAGTAGCAATTAGACTTAATGTTTTGCATGTACGGATAAAAAATGTACTTCGTCATTTCGACTAAATAAAAAACCTGTACTATGTGTCTACTGCATGACTAAACTTTGTAGGGAATAACTCTAGGAATAAAGCATTTTTCTATTTATATATTATGACCTTTGGAAATGTGTTTTGAAAAAAAAACTATACGAAGCCAATACGTATGATGACTGATTTTGAAAAATTGTTGCTTAATAATGTTTGAACGCATCAGCTTCATCAAAAAAAAGTTTTTCTTTAAAAAATAAGGGTTATATTTCACAATTTGCAAATTGAAAATTCTATGACGGTTTTAATGATATACAAAATGTTGACGTCACACGTTTGTGATCGGTGTTTTAGCTAAAATGGCGGATTCTCATATGTCATTGTCATATGTAATCACAATAGGGGAGTTCAGTCTTAGATCAGTGTGGTCAACAAAAAGTAATTTTCTCTGACAATAATGACAGTTGAGGTCTACCATTCAAAACATAAGATTTTTGCAAGATAGAATAGCGAGAAAAGTAATGGAAATGGGAATATCAAGAAAAAGACAAAGAGGAAGACCCAGGAGAAAATGGATAGACCAGATAGAAGAAATTGGAAAGAACAAAGGAACGTTATTAGGAGAGATGAAGGCATTAGCCAGGGACAGAAAAGAATGGAAAACATCGGTTCAGGAAGAACTCCAATCCGACGCCTGAGAAGGCACAAGGATATGAGAAAGAAAGAAGGAATACACCCCCGCGGCGTATATCTTGAAATTTAAAATGACTTTTTAGCTGAATACTCAACATATCGGTGGCCAATAGTTCTAGGAACACTTGGCATGTCACCATTTTATTTTTGTTGTCTATCACTATTTATGTCAGATGTCAGTGGAAAAAGTAATTAGAAGAATACAGATACAACTAACTAGAAATGCTACAAAAATCTAATCGAAAATGGATATACACAATTAAACGAATATCAACAAAAATAAATATAACTGACATTTGACATAACTAGTGACAGATTAACAGAAATGAAATGGTGACTTGCCAAAAGTTCCTAGAGCTATTGGCCACCGATATGTTGAGTATTCAGCTGAAAAGTCATCTTAAATTTCAAACTTTACGCTTCGGGGGTGTATTCATAGCAATATAGATGTCCGCAATGATAAAAAACATGCAAAAATCCTATGTTTTGAATGGTAGACCTTAACTGTTATTCTTGTCAGAAAAAACCACTTTTGTTGGCCAACACTGACCTTAGACTGAACTCCTCTATTGTAATGTAAAGATAAGTGATTGCTCATCATGCCTATTATTGGAAACTTAAAAAATATTTGCCAAATTTTGAACTGATAGCCATCTTTTTTAACATTAAACAAAAACAGGATTTAGCACTGACCACACAAGTATAATACACTCCCTATAGTGAATTATACTTGAAAAACAATTTGCATCCCATGCCGTCTTAGGAAGACAACTGCTGAATTGCTTAACGCTCATATCTCTAGATACTGAAAATCTTTCCTTTCTCGCTGCACCTGAGTTATCAAAAACATATTTCGCCTCAACTTTCATGAAATAATAATGAAAGTTATTATTGCAACTTTGTTTCCAAACAGTTTGGTGAAGCAAACGAGCTTGTATTGATGAAAACATCAGTAGAAGATACACCGAAATATTTACCGATAGCTGGGCTCTGCTTAAAGCTATCAGTTATCCAACAACAAGATCCAGGCTGGCAAGAGACAACAAAGTGTCTCTAATATGGCTGCGGGAAAATGGGGGAATTGCAGGTGATGGAATGGCGGACCAGTTAGCTAAAGAAAGTTCTAAAGAGGACCTCATAGGTCTGGAATCGTATCGTGGAATCACAAAAGATTGGATAAGAGAGGGAACACCAACTCAAATTGAGGTTGATACAAGAGCACCTCCATATAAAGAGTTTTCTGAACAAGGTAGACAAGGAACCCTCAACCAGGCTTTTGAAACTGAGTGAGAGACATTTGAAGACAGTTACTGACCTGGTTACTGGACACTGCTTCCTGAAGAAAAAACAGCCATTACAACTACTAAAAATATCTCCAGTCAAGCTAGCGGCCTATAAAGAAGACACGAAGCTTCTGGAATGGAAGTAGATAACATGGAAAATGGTACAAAGATTCAGTTCAATTGCCTAGGCTGATGAGCACAACCCAAACTAATGGATGAATGAATGGTTGAGAAACTGTGATCGAAACCTTCAAATAAATCCCTAATTTAAATTTTTCAAACAATAGACTAGGCTGCAGTTTATGACAATCCATATAATTTGAAGTAAACATATCTTCAAAGGTTGTTTTATAAGTAATGTTATTTTATTACTTTCCGGTTTTTCTTTTCTAGAATATTTTTAAATGTTACAGTCGATGGATGGTGGCTGGAAAGGCGGACCCGGAAATGCCGAAAAGAATGTACATTCATCCAGATAGTCCATCGACGGGGGAACAGTGGATGCAGAAAGTCGTGTCGTTTCATAAACTAAAACTTACCAATAACATCTCCGACAAACATGGATTTGTAAGTGCATTTTTTATATTATAATAGATATATAGATAGTAATAATTCATATACTTTGAGCTAGAAACAAAGAGAACTGAATTAACACCTTTCACAGATTCAACTGTGTGCTTTCTATTTGCTCAGTTGTGAGCATACTAAATTTCAGTTCTCCAATCTACTCGGTGTCATTACCAACACAACTTGCATTGTCTACCTCCAGGTTTCGGTGGAAGAAACAACATTGAATTCATTCATTAGGTTGTCATTAGTGTATTCTCTCAATTGCTTTGTTCTAGAAACATCTAAGTCATGAATAAGGCACGTTCTTTTATTCACCTGTAGATCCACCAATCGACCAACTGCGTTTTTATATTCATTGGTGGATTGTAGATTGAAGAAATTACGCGTTCATTTATTACACTGTTGCATCAACCAAAATTGTAAACCACTCCACCGTTGTATCGTGGTGGTGGATAAATTTGGTGGTTTATAAAATGGCAGCTTAACCTCAAAAAACTAACGATTTTCTTGGAGCGGTCAAAGAAATGGACGAATTAATAGAAATAATTTTAAAATGTGGTAACAAGGTATTGACGGCGCTTTTAACAGCGTCAAAAATTGAAAAAATTTCAATTGGAACTATCAGATGAATTGTTACTCTGAGATCTAGAGGCTAAAATAACTACAACACTTTTCAAAGTATCTTCATTAATTTCGTAAATTTTGTGCTAATAACAACAATCAACTTAGAAATGGATTGTCAGTGGTCAGATGATTTAAACAACAACTGCGTTTTTTATGTGCAACTGATGACTCTAGCATGTGGTTGCAGCGGAGACAGACGTCATTCAACCAATAGTGAATGAATGATGTTAAAAAACAAGCCAATACTGTGATTGGTGATTTGCCACTCTCTGTCAAAAGCCAGTGTTATGCCTAGAAACATCTATGCTGGATATTAAATCTGCTCTAGCTATTAAATGGAGAAATCTTACCGTAGCAATCACCTATCAATCACTAAGGTGTTCAAAATAATAAACAAATACATTAATGATAGTTTTTTTATGTCTAAAATCGCTGTAGCTTTGATTTACGTCTAAAAGACAACGAATGAACAAAGAAAATTGAATAGAAACAAAGTTAATTTAGAATTCCCGTTTTTTTTTTGTGTCGAACCGAACCCGTCGTTTTGTTTTCTGTTTTTCGTGTAGACCTCGTGCTAAATGCATAATATATGGTTTGTAGAACATGTCTTATTCAAAGACGGACTCGCCCCGCCTAAGGGCGTGCCAGAAGCCTACTTAGGGGAGCCAAGTGAGTTTTATGCGAGAGTGTGTATATATGTATATATGTATTTATACGACTGAGTGTTAAACTAACCCTCGAATTACTGATTCGGCTCGGCGACGATGATTCATAGTTATGCGCGAGTTTCTGGTGTAATATAATATACGAAGAACGTCTATAGCGATGATAGACCGCCATATATAGGTAAAAGGAAAAGTAGTACTACAAAATCGTTAATGTGATGATATATTTTCATTAAAATCATTCATTCAAAAAAGAACTCGCCATAATAAATTATATAGAGGCCCCTAGCCCCTTTTTGTTACATCCCAAGTAACACATTTCATTTATCAAGCAAATAATGCTAGATCGAAGCATATAATTCAGAAAAAATGATAAAGTTTAGCATTTTCCGGGCATTATTTTATGGAATAATTTCAGCCTTCCTCAAAAGACGTCTTATCTTAAGACTAAATATTGCAGCCAAGCAGCAATTATTATAGTAAGTCATGAAAAGTAGCCAAAAAATAAAGATAATGACTTTAAAAAATGCCAAAAAAATGAATAGACAAATTGGAATTTAGTGAGGTCATGAAATGCCTTTATGTGCTTCAATTAGTGCCATTTATAAGCAATACTATGAAGTTTTGTATTGGAATTAATTTGGATTTTAAATGGAAATTAATTCCAAAAAAAAAACCACAGTATTGCTATGTGTAAATCTCAATTCAGTTAAAAGGTTTCATGATATTTCAGAAATCATTATAGATCATGGAGAAAAAGATTGGAATAAAAATGAATGAAAAATTACAAAAATACGGAAATTTGGACGAACAGGTGCGTATTACAGGCGTGTACATAAAAATAGTAACGGAGCTAAAACGCAACGAAATAACGATAGACACAGATCACCTTCCTGGTTCTTATTCTTTTACATGCCTACATTCTCAATTGGACGACGGCTGCTAAGGCATCAGGGTTTAAAGAGAAAAAATCAGCTGTATGCATTCAGCAACGTTTCTTCGAACATTGGGTGAATCTTGGACTACATAGCTACTATACCAGTTTAATTTCCACTAGCCCTGGGACTCAATTCTTGAAATTATACGGATTCCAGTAGCATACGAATTAAATTCGAACAAAAGATTCGAATAAGAACGTCAATCTTAATTCTTGAATGGTATGCGGAAAAATTTCCGTATACGGATATTTTATTCGAATAAACAGTTTGAGAGCTTCTCTTTTCTATCTTCTTTTTTGGGTAATATTCCGGCGGATAATTTACTTAGCGTATTTTCTTCTTTTTTGTACGTGTGTCGAAACAAATGTACGATGCGATAAGAAATAAGAGCAAATAAACCAACAATTTTCCCAATTTTGTTTACGTTTTTTTGCTTGTTTTTTGTTTCATAGCTCAATCAAACTTGTATGTTAAATGTTTAACCATGGATCGTGCACTTAAGGAAACGATGACCAAGGACCAGAAAAAAGTGTTGGTAAACGGCTTCTTCCAATGCTCCAATCGCCCCCAAAAGGGCAAGATCCTCCAAATTAGCCATGAACAAACCTTAATACCTACCAATAAATCGCAAGTGAAAAATATGAACAAGAAAAATGTAAGTTTAAGTTCGTTGAAAACGAGTATTCATCACTCACTAATATTTACCTCAGAACCGTTTTTTCACATAAACCGAGATATTTGTTAAATTTTCAAAACTATATACCTATACCTACAAAAACTCAAAAGTACCTATACTGAAAAAAGCAAGTAATAATAAAAAAGTGTGGTTAGAGTATTTTGGAATATATCTAATTCGTATACGGAAAATCAAATTCGCCTAGTTTGACCCATTCGATGTCAAATTCGTATAACAAAAGTCGCATACCGATTTCAAGAATACAAATACTTCATTTTATTCGAATTTTTTCCGAATATCGCCAAATCCGTATACGGATTTATTTCAAGAATTGGGTCCCTGCTGTCCTACCAGTCTCTTAGTATCTACGTACCCGTCAACGCTCTATATTTTCAAACTGAAAAACTCTTCTTTTTCTTCTTTTATCAGTGCCAGGTCCTGTCCAATCCGCTATTTAAATCCTTCTGCTCAACTCTTACCTCTTACCTCTTAACATGATGCTGACCTCCCGCTTTCTTACCATCTTTTTACTAGTTTGCTTTTGAGTTACTTATTTCCCAATTTGCCTTCTATCATTTATTATTATCATATTCAAAATTTGGCATAACGTTTTTGGTTAGTTTGGTTAGTTAATCTCTCCCTTCAATTTTTATTCTATAAAATATAATTGGAACATCTTTTTTGAAACAAACAAAAAGTTGTACTTGCAATCTCAACGGTGGCACATAAAGAGTGACTATAGCGAATGATGATGATTATCACTCAGACAATCGTAAAATCCAGTGAAAACTCAGTTTAAATTTCAACGCGGAGGTTATTTCTCATTGACATAAATAGCGACCGGGTGATGATAGCTATAAAAAGACTTATCACCTGACTTTATGCCTACCCTCATCTTCAATCAACGGTACTAAAATTATAATTTCAATTCACTTACCTTCAGTCGCTACAAAAACACTAAAAAGTCTGTTCAAGTGGTAATAATATTATTAGTACAGTGAAATAGTGAGCAGCACAAAAATTATAACAAGCAGCCATTTGGGGAATTTCTTTAATTGGTAATCAGTTCACTGCTGAGGCTGTCAATAATTTGGAAACAATTATATCCTTTTACAATCATGCTAATCAAATTTTCTTTTTAAGGGAGTAGAGCTAAAGGATAATTTATGGCTGACACCCATCCACCTAACAGATCCAAAATAGTCTTATTAAACATAAAAAACTTGTAAAGACTTGCTTGGTAATGATGTAGAGAAGTCAATTTTCTTCGATGTCACACACCCTCTTGTAGTTCAAGTTTAGTGTTCGTTATTATATTTAAATGACAAGTTCTGATTATAACTTCTTCATGAAGATAAGTATCTAAAAAACTGATGAGGAAAAGCCTAAAATTTAAATATGAATTACTTTTTAAGGGAATACCATGCATAATTTTACTTTCTCGTCTTCCGTTTTCGAGCTACTTCCACTATTTTACACTTTAACCTCACTTAAAAGCTGTTGGTTGCGGAGAACACTTTTTTGGTTTCAACATTTCGAGCAAATTCCAAATTATCAAGTTTATCGATGAAGAATTTTATGTTTTGCGCAAGCTACCTAGTTCTCCTGTACTATAACGTAACAGCCTTGCCTCCCATAATTTTATGAGATCTGTGTAAAATAAAGCGTTATCTTTTTTAAAATCAATAAAAACGGTGCAATTAGTGAGGTATTTGGGCTTAAGGTCCTTAATGTACATTTTAATTACCCCAGACCACCAGTGATGGTGATAAAAATGACTATTTGTCAGGAAAATATTTCAAATTAGATGCATCTCTCGAAAGAATAATAAAGTTGAAAGTAGGTACTCGGTATATTTCTGCTAATTTCTGTCGTTGTTTATCAAATGAAGTGAATTGAAACGTCTTCGAAATACATTTTCATGCTCACAAACTGTCAATTTAAATGGAATGCTGCTTTCCAATTAGTTAATAGTCAGCTGTTACAAAAATGTCTTCAAAAATAATGAATTAGTTTGCATAGGATGTTGCCCATTCACAAACAAAAACAGCCAAAAATATCCTAAGAAGCGACACCGAAATTATTGAACAAGCAAATCATATACATGTACTGAGTTGATATTTTTATGTAGCAAGACATTGTAATGTATTTTAAAATATTCTCCATACCGATTAAAACATCCAATACTGATTTGGTTGAAAATGAATCAATCTCAACCCATGCGCATTGATGATTTCAAGAGCTTGATTGGAAGGTGGAACCTAGTCCCATTGTTTCATGTGTGGAGAGATTGGAGCCAGCCAATCTCATACATGGAGCAATAAAAATTTTCTCGGACAGCCAAGCGGTTTTGAAAGCACATAGCTCTTACCGTGTGACGTCTAAATTGGTTTCAGACTGCCAACAAAGGCTCTCCTCGATAGGAGAACTCAATAAAATATTGCTGGTTTGGATCCCTGGCCATTTTGGCAAGGAAGGAAAGGGGAAGGCAGACTCTCTGGCAAGGGAGGGTGTCGCACTTGTTTCTATCTAACCAGAATCTACAATTGGCATCGCAATATGCTTAGCCAAACAAACACCAAATAACTGGACAGCAAGAAGAGCTTTAGACGTCTGGCATAATTCACCAGGATTGGTTCATTCAAAGTCTTGTATAATCCTTCGAATAATATCTCCAAACAAATGTTAAACTATAGCAGGCATGACCTACGGGGCCTACAGGCCTTTTAACAGGCCACTGTCAGAGCCTTATAGACCCTCTCACCACACACCTAACCTAATCTAACCTAGTCTCCATGGTTGAAACGTTCCATGATATGCATTAACACTGAAAATGTCAAACGTCACGTCATGTGTCAGTACCACCTAGAGCAGAGGCTCCCAAACTTTGTTGTGTCCGAGGCCCGTTGCTATGCTTTTAGGTTTTTGTTAGACTCCCTGATTCATGTTAAGTGTTATGCTTCAATAGGAAATTATCAACTTTTGGCGTCAATTTTGTAAAGTTTGATCTTAAACGTCCTCGGCTAATGATGTCCAGTCTGATTCTTTTTTTTTGTTAGAAGATTGGTAACAGCGCTGAGCCTTTTTGCTAGGTATGACGATGGAAAATAAATTAAAAATTTCCTCATAGGTACTTTTATCTTTCATATGTAATGTCTATGTATGTAAATAGGTAGTATCAGTGTAATTTCAATTCATCGACCCCCAATTTTTTTTTCGTTGACGTAGACCCCTTGCATGTCGTCATAGACCCCTGGGGGTCTCTATAGACCACTTTGAGAATCACTGTCCTATATAGAGTTACCACTTTCCAAAAAAATATTTTGAGTGACATATTTTGTCACAAAACATCGTTTTGTATGCTCAAAAGTATTTTTAAATAATTCTATCACTTTCGGTGAAAAAATAGATCGATAGTTCGAGTACACTTCGAACATAAATAAACAAACCCTTCAAAAAAAAACCTTTCAGTTTTTTACAGTCTTCCCGGTGCGTGCGAGAATTGTCTAAGTAATAAATCCAGCAATAACAACGGGAAGAAAACATTCCATGTCATTTTTCTTTTTATTCTAAAGCCATAACGGCATTCTCAATCATCTTGATGGGTAGAAAAATTTCGTGAGCGGCGACAAACTACCACTATTTTTCCATCGATATGCAGGCGGCTACGACCCTAAGGGTAAATAAAACATAACATCCGATATAACCCCTACGAACCCCCCTTTGCAAACAGGGTCGACCTTAGCAGGTATTTCGAATATATTCCAAGATATTGGTAGATGTTTTTTTCTTAAAGATCAACCTACATACTGAAAACAGTGAAGCAATTGGTATCTAGCCGTTATCGATTAATTTGATAGTTACTAGTTGTCTACTGGGTCTAGATAACATTCACAAGCTTAAGCCCTGTTTTATGTAGCCCAATAGCCTCCAGACTGAACAGTTCACATAATTTCCTGCCGATGTTTCGTCTAGCACAAGAAATTATTCGCCAGACGCTCAAAACTAGCATAGAATGTGTTCTGAAACTTCTTCGTCTGGAAGACAAAATCTGTACATGACTTTGTCCGTTAGTCACATCAAGGCCTTTGCACACCGGTGTACTGAACGTCCTGGACGTTTGGACGTTTTGGACGTCCGCCCAGCAACGTACCAAACGTCCACTTGTTCGCTCATGAGGATCAATCAGTGCAAAGATGTCTTTTCCGCCAGTTCCTTGGTGTGAGACCGGGTTTTCTGTTCCGTGGATGAACGAGTCGAGTAGTGATAGTGATGACGACTTATTATTATTATATTCGTTAACAGAAATAAGTAAATGGTTACATCCCATAAATAAAAGACGGAAGAGGTTACAGGATGATCACGAACTTCCTCCAACAACGCTTCCATGGTACAAACGCACAAAACAGCTGCAACAACAAAAACATTGAGATGACGTGGGATAATCCCTCGCCGAGCAATCCTCCGTAAACTGTCAAGGACGTTCGCAACGTTCTGGACGCGCGGTGTGAACCGTCTCATTTGATAGCATGGGCAGCGATTTATTTTGACAAAAACGTACTAAACGTCCATGACGTTCAGTACGCCGGTGTGCAAATGCCTTTAGATTCAAATGCCTATTGAGCTTACAGCGCCTCACCTTTAACCGTTTGCCTCTTTTTGCTTATCAGTTCTGCCGTCAATATTGACTAATGTCTTATGAAACTAGTACCATCCCTTCATTCTGCTTTTATGGTAGAATCCAGGGAGATCCAACATATCCAAAAAATGTACACAGCCTTTGACTACGACTGCAGATAGATAATATAAAGACAATACCATTATTACATCAACTAAAAATGTATTACTTTCTCATACATTCCTGGATTTTCTAATAAACTGCGCTTATCTTCAGTCCAATCCTGATAAAGATCCCGTGCACCAGCATCGCGTGACAAAACGACATAACCCAAACACCTTCAGAGCATTAGTGGCCATTTCGTAGTTGTATTAACACTCTAGAATTACCAACGTAAAAACACAAAAGTTACCGAGTGCTCGAATAGAGTAAAGGTGAGTTTTGTTTGAAACGAAGCGTTTTCCAGAGGGTCCAAAGGGTGTTATGAGGGAATCGGGGCTACGTAGAAAAATAGCCTTTATGAGGCGACGCTAATACGGGGTTTTAAATGTTGATATCGGAGATATTTTTCGTGTACATGCGATGATGATAACGAGACCATCATTATTTTTAAATCTCTTGTTTACCCTTCTGATTACTATACAAGAAATAAGTACATAGAATAAACGATAGTCAATTTCGCAAGCATGACATTAAAAACAAGGAAAAAGTATAATTTGTTTTGGAACTGCAAACATATGTAGGAAAAAATGGCCAATCAAAAAGTGTACATACATACTATCTTTTCCACGATCTTTATACTTGTATGTATTTATATGTGGGGTGTCATTCGCTGAGACATTGTGCCTCCTTACCTCTACTCAGTGAGTCTCAGAAAGTAGTAGCTCCTGTAGACCCATCTCCCGAAAAAATTACCAAAACAACCACAATGATGTAGATGAGAGTCTCCACCCCCAGATCTGCTTTCATTTCCTCTTTTTGAACTATAAAATTACTGTTGACCACACCATTTTCCTGGACCTCTTGTTTTGTCGCTCTACCACCCATGTTTCACAGAATTCCAATTGTTTGCAGGATCGCCATGTAATGTGGTTGTTACGGGGTGGTATTTGACGTGGATCGGCCTCTCAACTGATGGTGTTGCTGGTCACTCGGAGGGTCATCTTACAGGAATAAAACAACTACCTGTAGCACTGGGATACGTTCTATTTATTACTTAAACTTACTATACATTATATTACTTATTACTTAATTACGAATTGTGATATTCATATTCTAACATTCACATTAACATCAACACTAATATTAATAGTTCTTAAAACACTATCGTTTGCATATTTATAAGACAAGTCAAGTTCGTCATAAGTAAATATAAACAATACTATTTATGTTTATTTCACGCTCTGAACTTGACTTCGTACGTGCGACCTTCCTACTCCTATTTATGTAACGATTCAACGTTCTTATGATTTATCGAAATTAGCTTCAAGGGAATTTATGTCTTTTATTTGAATATCATTGTTAACTTATTATATTGACCAAAAGGCTTCACAGTTTTTTGAGGTACCAACACTCTATAATTAATTTCTTTGGCAGCTCAGGGTATTCTTTGGGTTTAACAAAGGTGCATTCTGAAGACTACCATTTTTTTTGATAATCCTGACCTAAAGATCTAAGTTTCTAACATTCAAAGCAATTCTTTGAGTTATTATAAGTTTCAAATTCGTATAAACTTATCAAGAATGATAATTATTTCAGTTCCTTTAATTACTGAGATGTTCATGGAACAAATTCCATATAAGACGATGGTATTACCATATTTAAATATTTAAGAGTAAGAAGGGCCAAAATCGCATTAAGTAAATTCGTATAGATAGCAGATCGTTGCGGTCGGTTCTACACCGTATCAATTCACCCCCCTCGTTTGCCAGAGTAAGCTTTTAAACATCCCCTGTCATCCTTTTAAAACCCTCTCTCGTGGGGTGAAACCTATCTTTAATCTTGGCGAACGATTTTGCCGTTATGTACACTTTTTGTGTACTGTATCTCCAAGATATCTGCGGAAGATTAAATTAATCCGAGTCAATTTAATACGGAAGCTGCCAAGGTTCAATTATCATCTTGTTATTGATACTTTTTTTCAAATTGTTTTCCAATTTTTTGAGATTTTGCTCTTATTAATTTTCTAGAGCTACAATTTTTCTTGAATATTGATTCAAAGTGGTGAAACAGTACGTAATAACAAGTCGAAATATGTTTCTAAACGTTGAAAAATGATGTTAATAATTAAAAAGGGTGGAAAACTTAAAGGTTGTCGCCTTTTCAGGCGACAATGTCCCGTTAGGATCCCTGTTGAAACTTTTATAGTTCTACTCTGCCTTAGGCACTCATTTGATCTTAGCAGAGTCACCCAGAGGTAAGAGTTCTACTAGATCTTTCCAATGGACAGATCTTTTTTTTTTTCGTCTCTGATGCCTATTTCTTCCAATATTAATTTGATGATGATACCGCAAAAACTTAAAAGTTGCATGGTAATTAGCAATAATAGTTTCGAAAATTCTATATTCCAGTAATTTGAGATGTACCATCCCCAGTCCAAAATTAGGATCACTATGTTTTGCACACAATAAAGTTTAGAGAACGGTATGTGACAGCGGCATTGTTGCGGATGGTTGATATATTATGATTAATTATTATAAAGACGGCAGATAGAAGTAAGAAACTATTTGTATATTCATATCTCAGCATTTCATGTGCTATCCAAACCCTTGTGGTTCGTAAATTGTCCAGCATCTTTTAGTCGTAAAAGAAAATACTCTAATGTACAGTGAAAGCTACGTTTTTCTAATTATGACATATAAAGCGACACTTTTTAAAACTGATTGACAATATGAAACGTCTTACTTTTTGTAACTAGTTACATAAAGTAAAATTTTATGCAATTGGTGACGAAAAATGTATTTCAAAATTAGTGACAAAAAGAATTATTCTATTTATCAAACTGTTATAATACAAGTTAAAAACATAAATTATAAATTAATTAATTATTATAAATATTGATAACACAATTATTGCAATTATTCAAATTAATTCTCGACAACATATTTTTTTCATTGCTCGAACTTGCTGTTATTTGGGAAGCGACGCACATTGCATTAGATGTTTCACCAAATATTGCTTGCGCTATAATATATCCCTATCCCTATCGCTATAGCATATCCCTCCGCAACAGAGGTAGATTTCCAACCTCTCCATGCCTCTCTAATTTTAAAATATCAGCGCCACTGTCTGCTAGGAAAGTGGCAGAGCTTCTTCTGAAGCAGTGGCCCGGATTTGAAAGACCAAGAAATTGTGCAATAACTTTTGGCAGACTGCTAAATGTGTTAATTCCCACAGGATCTCTGGTACATTTTCCTGTGGACGCAACTTAATATATTTTCTTAATATTTCAACAAGATTCGTATTTTCAATGTCTCCAGTGGTAATTGCAAACTGCCGTATAACTTTTGTTTTTGAAGGTGGGATATCAACACGAAAATGGCTTCCTTCGTCTATAACATTTTCAACTGGAAGAAATGTTAACTCTGCTTTTCTGCATGCTCCTGCCATTTCAATTATCATTGCAACCTTGGCCATTGAGTATTCTTTGTCATCAGCTTCCACTAAAAATTTGGCAAAATCTTCTTTAATGAAAACTTTTGACTTTTTAGCACTGTACCCGTCCGCTTACCTTTTAATATATGCTACCAAATTTGTATATTTTTTAATATCAATATTCCTTTTCAAATTTAGTTCAGACTTTAACATTGAGTAAAGTGTCCATAATGTGGAAACTTTTAGATCTTTCTTACCCTCAAAATATGCAAGTAAATCTTTCTCATTAACATGTTTAATTTTCTTCTCATCACACCACGTAACAAATTTTTCGTATGCCAAATCATAAACTGCCTTTGACTTTTTGGGAATTACTGATAATAGAGCATTACCTGCTGCCTCTTCAATATCGCTTGGTAGCTCTTCAGAACTTGAATCACTCATTTTTTTAAAATAAAACTAAAAATATATCAATCTCGCTAAAAACCTTTCGTCTAGACTTTTTTACAAAATGTCAAACTGACAACTAACATGAAGTAACAGCAATAAACTAAATTTATGTTTTCCAAATTTTTATCAATTATATTAAATTTTATTTTTTTATTACTTTCTCCAAAATTGGAAAAAAATTTGTATGCAATACGTTAGGAAATGAAATTTTGTGTAACTTGTGAGTTCTTAAAATTAGGCATTTCGTAACTGATGGCATAAATAGCTATTGTTAATACTACACCAGTACACTGGACGCCCACCATCTTAACTTCAAATTAAAAACCCAAACTTTAACAACGATGCAAGCAAATTACAGTTTTCAGTGGAATAAATTTGAAAACTTTATACCAGTCATCATTATAACAATCAGATGCTTTATTTAGACATTGCTGCTAAGGTAATCAGCTAACTATCTGGAAACTTTTCATCCATATGATGCTCCATAGACGTAAAATTAATAAGAGGATATTTCCAGCGCATGACAGCGATCATCTTCCGCAATAAAATGTGTCCACTTCCATTTCTAGTAAATATTAACATTCAACTGAAACCTAGTAAGATAATTGAACTTTTTGTCATATGATGGAGTTAAATTCTCCACCTCTTTTCTAATTAACTCTGTAGTTTCCTTCCCACATCGCGACATATCTTTTCAAAGTGAAAAATCCACACAGTGTTGAAATAACAAAAACGTAGAAATTCGCTTTACACACAGCCTTATATTTATTCATGAATGACGTCTAAATAGATATTTGCTCAAGGTTTTCCTTTTAAATCCCAGTCATGTTCTCAACAAATTTCCAGCGATAATTCAAGCACTAGGGAGATTACAAGTGAAAATTTAGTGAATTACAATATTCCACTTCTATCTCAATTTTTGTAACCTCAGTTGTTAAGGGTCGATTGGTACAAAAATTTAGAGAATAATTAAAAGTTTCCAACTATCTAATGGCTTTTTCACTTAATTTATAATCATTTTATGATATATCTAAAAAAAAGGATAGTTTGAACTTAATATCTTCTATAAAATATGAATAATTATTATATTTACTGATATTTAACTGAACGTAAAAAAGACAGTTAAAATTTTAAAAGTTCTTTTTCGTGTAAAATTTGTGGGTATTACAATAAAATGCTTCAAAGTAATAAAAAAATGATTTTAATGTTTGTTTTCTAATGCAAAAACCAATAAAATAATTTATTAGACATAAAAGCCTACTAAATTAATTTAATTATAGGTTTTAAATGTGTCATAAATTTATAGATTTTTAATGATTTTAATTATATGTATGAAGTACGAAAATAAAATAGATTTCAAGACGATAAATCAAAAATTCCAGTAGCAATACTTACCGACGCCCATAAAGTTTTTGAATTACAAAATTTAAGATTCTGAGGGCGCCTCAAACTTGGGACTGCAAAAAAAAACTGGACAAATGCGAGCTAGCTCCATAAGGAGAGGATTCCATTCATCAAATTTCTATCACGTTCTTTTGGAATCTGACCCCGTTATTTCTTCTTCTTGTTTAATATTCTAGGAAAGAATTATTTCCTCTATTATTTTAATAATTCCATATTCAGTAGCTTAGAAATAAAGTTGAGACTTTATTGACCAATTGTCAATTTTTATCCATGTTTTTCAAATAATATTCGATTAAAAATACTAAAAAACATACAGAATACCACTAAGTCTAAGGACAGAAAAGAGCGATTTGTTCTTACCTACCTATGAACAAAATGTAACACACAAATTAATATAAAGTTAAAAACATTGATGCATTATTTTAACGTTGCTCTTTCCATGAAATTTTCTAGTTCTAGGAGTCTATATCACCAATGACACATTCAATAAAAAATGTGTACGATTGTTTATTCCTCTTCCATGCACATCATCCCAGTTTAGGCAAGTGTTTCCTCAGTAATCCCATCAATTTCCTGCTTTGGCTCCTGTTGAGGTTTAATATTCCGTTACTCAGTAACTCCAAAGGTATCTTAACCAGGAGTTTGCTGAGTTCTGCTTTGAACATGGCTTCAGTACGTCTCATGTCTAGTTTAAATCCACTGGTATGTACAACCACGTGCAGCAAATATTGGTTCATGAATGCAATTTCAAACCTCAGCATTGCTACAAGGTGTTTGCGTTTCATTGCCTACAAAACCCTCGTGTATTACTCTATCATGGTTCACCAGGGCATTCTCAGACCAGTCTAGATCTAATCTGGGCACAAGCTAAAGGTGTCAATGGACTCTATACCCTTTTTGATGTCCATTTGCAAACACGTGTAGATAGTTTAGGAATACGGATGCAAACTGTTCCATCGACGCGTGCAACTCTTTCTTGCTTTCTGTTAGTTTTTGGAAGGATATCACCACCTTTTTGACTTCCTAACTTGTTGGTGAAATCGAAAATGGAGTGCAGCTTCAATTTTGACAAAATTTCATATCTTAGTATACTCATGTCAAATGTATGGGGAACAATCCTTTCCATTTGATATGTCACATGTAAAGTTTATGATACTTTGAGTGGCTAGCAATATCTTCTTGAACATAGAGTCAAATGCCAGTTTGACAAGAAGTTCTGATGACAATTGCTAGAATATAGAACAGTACAGACTCGTCATCAATCTTTGCGCAAGCTTGTTACTGATTCTCGTTCCAGTGTGTCATCCCATTTACTATTTGAATTATCAAAATATCCATCTCAAAGTCAAAGTCGAACTATATTTATATATCCTCAGAGACATGGGGTGGCATTTTGTTCACACTAGCGAGTAATCTTGGATCGATCTTGTCGATATACACATTCCGTTCACCAAATGTGATTGTTTTGGAGCAAAAAATAGTTCTAATTTCTGATACCCATGAGGTGTTGTCAACGTCTTTTCTATCTTTCCATGTCAAAATATCAATGTAAAATGTAAAATTGCAGGTGAAATCGCTAGTTAATATGAACGGAATGTTACACATGTACTATCTACCGACACCAAAGAATTGTTATTGTTATAAATTCTATTCTTATTTACAGAATTGAAATGTAAGAAGGAAACATTTCTTCGTATTCCACGTTTTTCCAAATCTATTTTCAAACATTCGTTTCCATATGACATATCAGTCCACATCAATAAAATATCTCTGAATCCATCATATTTTCGTTGTTTGACATTTAAACAATTTAAACAGTGGCTAAGAAACCGTACGTATTTGGTTCTTCATTTGCGTTAACTCTATGAAACTGTTGTTTCACTAACTTACTAGAGTGCCAACGAAGTCTGCAAACATTATTCAGTGGAAGCAGGCAGGAAGGATCAGTGCTAAATTTATTATTGATTGTTCTATATGTGATGAATATGTCACCAAGTATTATACGGGCCATGAATATTGGTTGATTTATGAGTTTTAGTCGTTATTAGGATTATTAGTCATAATTAACAATAAATAAAAGCATCAAGACGGGATTTCAAATTTCTATGGAATATAATTTACGAGAAATTTACTTTCGTAAAGTATGAAAGAATAAAAACTTTATATTGAAGTTAATAAAGAAGCGGTGTTCTTTGATATCGACATATTTCTGTTAAATAAATCCTTAATTTTCTTTAATGGAAGCAATATCTTCATCAACTCCTCGATAACCATCCAATAATTATTTTTAGTATTGGATGTCATCGTCGTCGAGAGTGAGAGAGAGAAACAAAAAAAACTATCAGGCAGCTTCTGAGAGCGTGTCATCGGCGACCTACGTTAAAAGACCTAAAACGCATTAATTCCCGTCCTTATCATTCACTTATCAAGTGTTAAAAGGACATTATTGTTCATTTATATGAAGCCACCCAAAAAGCTGGCAGAACGGTAGCTAAAACTCGATATCCAAACGCCGTTTAGATTAGGAGAACACAGTTTTCCACTCTGTTGTCGCGATGCCACTGTTGGCTTTCTATCTAATTCCGTCCTAGACTGCATTGTCTGTCTTTTTTTTATTATTTCGATAATGAAGAGAAGTTATTTTTTCGACTTTTAGGTGGTCCACAAATTGCTCTTCGTCACCTCGCGGTAAAGATAAAAATACAAAATTGATGGATATTTTTACGTTTTTCTTTAATTAGTGGAATTGATTGACCAGTTTAATTTACTAGAACTCTGGCTTCTTGAATATATAAAGATGTTTTCTGGTCCCTATCTGACACTACGAAGAAATTCTACTAATATAGACAATCAATAATATTTTGAAGTTTAACATTAAAAAAAAACTTAATCAATTTTGATGATGGTAGCTGGAACGCTATCGAAACGTTAAAACGAAAATACAAAAAATATTGTGGTTTAATTTCCCAACGAATAACAGAAAGACTAATGAATACACCACAAAAGGAATATACAGAAGATGAATCATTCTAATTTTACATGAAATAGGTCGACAAAACGAACAGGAACTCAATGAGTAAGATATACAGGGTGGTCCTTAAGTAACTGTACATAGAAGTACAGTAGAATCTGCACAAAATATTGCGATTTGAACCAACTAGCCTTAATAAAATGTTGATATTAAGGGTGTTGAACATGAAATTTCAATTTTCGTTTTTACAAAAACTTAAACGCTTTTTGATGTAAATGTACAAAAACATGAGGTTGGAGGCCTTTTGATATGAAAAATCATAGTTTTGTACCTATTCCGATGTATTTTGAGAGGGCGCAACATAGGCCACGTATGCGGCATAAATGTACGCAAAACTTTTTTGCCTTTTACATTAGCACTACTTCTATGGAAAATAATTAAAGCTACATCATTGCAACAAAAAAAAAGGTGAATCTGTTAGTATTTCCAAATTTTAAGAGTATAGTAGTAGTATAGTAGCAGTTAACATGAATAATATGTATACTACCTACTTCTAATATTTAAAAATAATAATAATGGTACACACAACTACATTTTTCGAACGTAATTTCATTAAATAATAATCATGTAGTTAATCACTAGAATTTTATTATCTCTAAGACCGTTAAGATTTGGGGATACTAACAGCTATACCTTTTTTGTTGTTGTAATGATGTGGCTTTGATGCTTTTCTACAAAAGTAGCGCTAATGTAAAAAGCAACAAAGTTTCTGCGTACATTTATGCCGCATACGTGGCCTATGTGGGCACTCTACAAAATATATCGAAATAGGTAAAACATTATGATTTCTCATATCCAAAAACCCTCAACCTCAAATTATTGTACGTATACGTCAAAAAGCGAAGTTATGGTAAAAAATGAAAATTAAAATTTCATGTTCAACACCCTGTATCTCTCTTAATATCAACATTTTATTAAGGCTAGTTGATTCAAATCGCAATATTTTCAAATTAAGATTGTACTGTACTTCTTTGTACAATTACTTAAGGACCACCCTGTATACAGTTGGATTATATTATAAACTTTTTAATTCTCTTGTATTTATAAAAACTCAACCTAACTATTTTCAAACTAACTTTTTATTTGTATTGAATTTAAATTGATGTATTTCATTAATATACCAACAATTCTTATTAAAAACTATACCGTCTCTCAAATTACTAACTTTGTTAGTAGGTACGCCTAATCATACAGAAGACTTGTTTTTCTATAAAAGCTGATACCCTTTTTCATCCACACGACATAAGAAAATTTGTATATTATTTCAACTGTAAAAGATGAAAAAATCTCACCTGTTCGAGTATAGTTTTTAATAGTTTCCAAAAACCGCTCTTCAAGCTCGAACGACACCGTGTTTTCATCTATTCCGAGTAAAAAACCTATACCACCTAACACTTCATTAACAATACCAACAGTAGAAAGAGTGACCATACAAAATTCAATCCAACCATTTTACTTTTACCATCCTATTAAAGTCGAACATGATATTTCATTTAGTTTTTTGTAACAGAATAAACAAATATTTTTAAGTAGACTCACAACGCTTAATACCCTGCGTACATATTGACATTGTAGGCTTTAACTTGATGCCGCCATATTTGGACAGAGAGTTTGTTTGGATAACAGCCAATTGGGAAGCACAGTACAGCCACTTTCTTGGATGTCGACGATGTAATAGCGTCGTAATTAATGTCGTTTTATTTATTATTTATTATTATGGAATTCGATACGAAGGAGAAAAGCTTTTCGAATGTAATATAGAAAAACTGATTTTTCCTACAGTCGCGCGTAAAATGACTTGGTACTATATTTAGATGGAATCGTAAAGTAGACGAATACCCAGGATTGTTACTTTACGCTCTAGAGCAAAAAGAGGAATTAAAATGGTTAATATAGTACGTTCAATAGCCTTCTATAAAATAATCAGGATCGCATTCAGCCTAATTCGAAAAGGCTATGAAATTAATAATCATCAGCTTCTTTTCCTAACTGGAAATACTTGAATTTTGATAATTTCATTATTCACCAACCAACATTTGTACAGTGGCTTCTGGAACAATGTTTATTTATCATCTTACTTTATCTGGATCGCTTTACTATCACATTTGACACAGAAACATGATTTTAACTTTTATCAGATTCAAAAAATTTACGAAGAGCTAACATAAAAATATACATCTAACGGGTATGATACACTCATATACCTGTTTAATTCACCTAAACAACGGCCAACTATCCACTCGTTTAGCCTGCTAACTAGATCTTCTTTTCTGAATTGTAAATGAGAAGTAGGCGCCTCGGTATAATTTATATCTCGCCCGTCTTTCTTTTTTTTTATTAGTTTTATTTTTGTTTAGGCAGGTACCTACCGAAGTTCCTACATCTATAAACTGTCTCGTCAAACTTTCGGATTATATTATTAATTAAAAATAATCGAATTTTTGAGTTTCCTTGGAAATGCTGTCAATAGGACTTTAATAAATTTTGAATTTTCACTTGGTACTTCCATAAAATAAATTTAATGGATGATAATAAGCTTTATTCAAATATATGGAATTATAATAGTAATTTTTTAACTTCCGTCACTAAAACTGCGTCTAAAACACAGATTTGGCATTCCTAAAACTTTTATTCCCCATAGAAATATCATTTCTATGGCTTGTATTCTGCTAATTAACAACTATGTTAGTATTTAAGTGTTTTTCTGGTAGAAATCACAGTGGCTTAGGATGTGCTCTACAGTTGCCTCCTCTAGATGATGAAATCAGCACAAGGCTTGAGTAGCTTGAGCAGTTTTGAGTACCTTACTAAGGCTTTGACAGGTTTTCTCCCAATACATTTTGTCGTAAATGTTGACATCTAATGAGCTGTTTCACGTGTCTCTATTCTCGTGAGATCTCTCACTAGTCTATAGTGATATCTGTGATACCCCTTTTTGTCTTTATGTTCAATGTCGACTCTGCGACGCCGCAAAATTACTCCGGCCATGTAATGCCTCACGTTCAGCTTGGCAATCTTTGAAAATGGCAGTTCATCAGTATATTTTTTCTGTGTTTTATGTATTCAACGCAATGGTGAATCGTCGTAACTTCCACCTGGAAAGATAGGAACCTTAGATAGGATTATTGGAGTGACTATCCTTCGCTTTAGCCCTGCAATTCTGTCCCCTGTCTCCTGCTTCTACTTCTGTATTGGAGCCGTCTGTAAACTAGATTGCCTCAACCAGCATGGGTCCACCTTTCTTCCAGTCTTTTCCACCAATAGAGTTACCTATTTGTAACTTATAATTCAACTCAAGACAAGGAATAATCTTATTGAATTGAAATTGGGACGTTTGACATTAAAAAACTGTAAATCACCCACTAAAGTTCCTAAAAGTACAACCTTTTTAAATACATGCATGGGTATATTAAGTTTGCTCTACATTTTGAAGCAAAATAATGCGTATAAAACGTTAATCTTAGTAGGTTATGTTGGTATCTTTTCCATTTAATTCATGGTGACATTATTCAAAAGGTTTTTTTTTTGAATATTTGAATCTATTTCACTTAATTGTTTTATCAAAAACGTTCAACAATACCGATAAATATTTTGTCGTAAGAAATGTGAGATTGAAAGTGAATCACCATTAAAATTGTTTGAAAAAGGCGAAAAATGAGATTGTGTAAGTATCGAGTGTGCGACAAACGGTAAAAATCCAGAGGAAAGCGCTAGTTCCGATCAGAAGGACAACGTTGGTTAAATATTGACCGAGTGTTAGCAGGAGATTGTGTACAAATATATAAACAGGCTGAAGATTCTCACACAAGAGTGCCGTACATTGTCGTTAATTGATCGGCTTTGTATCACAAATAGATTTTGTTAAAAGAAAGATAACCGGCTGTATACATTACGAAGAATACGTTTAGAACTATAGATAATATTTCTTCAATAATAATAGATTCTATTATGTCTATAAGCAAATAGGAAGCTTTTGCCCAGAAGGGAATATTTAATATAATACCTCTGGTTGAGGAAAATTGAGGATGTCCATGTTATCCTCTTTAAGACATTGAAAGTAAATCAATCGGCGATTTTTGTTATTTTGACAGTAAAGAGCATGACGCAAGACATTTAGGGTGGGTATTATAAAACTATTTTGACATATAACTAAAAGTTAACTTGTAGAATGGCGTCACATGTTATAGTTAACTTCAAAATGGCGGATCTAACTTTGTCGAATGAAAGAGGTATCGATTTAAGTTAACTTTATGGAAAAACTTGGTTTTCGTGATTTGATAGTTGCTCTGTTCTGTCGGTTTTGTCAAAAATTTGGCATTCATAACCTTAATTAATTATATTGTGAGTATTTTGATTGCTTTTTCTTTGTTTTCTTTAAATTTTGCAATATTACTAAATGATATCCAAGATATTTTTGAGAAACTTTTAACCGACGATGAAAAAGATGCTATGAATATAGTTGAAGGCACTCGGCGACAAAGGAATCGGCTGGACCATTTCACTTTAGGGATCGGAACAGAACTACACTAATGATGGAAGAGATTCAATTTCCTCATAAGAAAAGTTAATGGCTCGTCTATCCATTTAGACAGGAACAAATAAAATAAAAATTCGACACTGGGAACGAAATAACAAATACACCAAACAGACATATCAAAACTAGACCATAAAACTAAAGTCTAAATGCCAAAACTCTAGGCAATAGAGAATATTTTTTTATGCTTCAGGATTTTGTGGCATGGAAGGAGAAACCTCCATCCACATACTTCCCAACTGCACAGAACTTCAGAGTCCTAGAGCCCAGCACCTGGGAGATTACTGGATAAAAGAGGAACATTTACGTAAGTTGAAGCCTGCAGACATCCTGAAATTTCTTCAGGGAAATAGGACTAAAGGAACTGCTAGTTTCTGAGACTTTTCTCAGAAACTGAGTAGAAATAAGGGGGCACAATAGATCTTTTAGGTCTCAGTGAATGTCACCCCAAAATACATACATACATATATACATACATACATAGTTGATAGATTTAAGGATATTGACTTTTTGGCAGCTCTCAGTCTTTGGATAGACGACAAATATTGAAAATATTATTCATTTTTTAATCATCTCTTGTATTATTGGTAATATTTAAAAAAAAAAAAAATACCAGTAGTAGCAGCCAAAACAGTTTTTATATAAATTTATTCTCATTAAATGAACGATTCATTTTAAAGCTACCTCTAAAGCTAATAGACTTAAGTGGGTATTAAATTTCATGTTTTGCTTTTTAAGTTTTTTCCCTCTTCTCCTTCTATCTAAAAGTTCGGCATGTTCGACGGCTTGTTTCTATTCACAGGTACAAAAGTGAAAGGACGTTTAATGAATTTTGGTGACGACGTGTAACGAGCACAAGCCGTAAATTATTCAAAAGTCAACTTTTAATGTTTTAAGGCCAAAGCGGCTCTGTTTACAAAAAGGCCTCTTTTACCCCCCGAAGTGCTACAACCGACTGCGAAGGTTTATTTTTATTGCTACTATCCTTTTTATTTTTTATTTATTTTCCGTTTCTCTGGGAACTCCACGTATTTTTGCCGTTTAATAATAAACTTAATTGGAATTTTATAAAATAAATAAACGTAATTTCACAGATTATACGCATGCCTGTTTTTAGAGTGAACATTCACAAAGAGAAATATGTTGTTCTTCATATCTACTCAATACACGGAGAATGAAAAATATACTGCAATCTGTATTGTTGGATTGGTCACATATATTTTATTTATTGATTACGTCTGTTCATCCAGTCGAGTTTTAAAGTCTTTGGCACCTCATCCTCTAGGCCTCTTGTGCTTTTGATTTTACCGTTTCGCAGAGACTAGTCCTTATCAGTCTCAAAAGTCCCCCCTGGGTGCTCTAGTCCCAGGAGCTTACATCTCAAATAAGACACAGCTTCACATTGGATGATATGTGATACTGTTTCCTTCTCACCCATGTACTTACAACACGTAAATGGGTCCATCCCTATATATGCTAATTATTACTATATATTTTGGCAGTATTCCCAGCGTTTTTGACCTAACCGCTAAAAAAAGCGTTGTTTTTGTATAATTATTACGTTTTGAATGTTTATAAACGAAAATTTATCTGGTTCATAACTAGGTAATGTCTTTTTTCAACTACTACCTGTGAAGTTGACAATTATTGCTACTTCTAACCAACTGAGAAGTTGAATTTCTCTGTTAGTGGTTAATAATTTTCTATTATTAACCTAGGTCAATAATGGACAAATTCAAATATTTGGAGACTTCAGGGATAGTAGTTCAACAAAAACTTGTGCAATATAATTTTGTATATCCAGAAGATTGTTTTAACATATTTGCTGCTTGAAATTAACTATCAAAATGAAATTATTTGAATAAAAGAGTCATTGGCTTTAAATTCGCGCTCAACCAAAAATGACTGATGACATAACGAGTACGTTCATATTGGGAGAAGAAGAATTCGATAGATGGCGCTCTGAAATGTCAATATCATCTTAGCAACGAGTAAAACAAATCAGCTGCCGTATAAGCCCTTTGATATTTAAGTGGTTCTATTTTGCTGTTATAGTTATTTTCAGTTTGTGTTTTGTAAAACTTTTGCTTTTTCTTTCATTGTGCTTTAGTATTTTGTGTTTTTAAACTAAATTTTTTTAAAATTCTACTCCACCCAATATAGAAAACTGACAGCGTACTTTTTGTTTCAAATTTGGCTAGTATTGTATATACACCATGGTGTTGAAGAAATTTATAAACCTCGCAACTTATATTTATAATAATTTTGGTGCTCGGTCAATAACAATAATAGTCTCCATCACGTTGGTGTATAATATAGTATTATATGATGGCACATCCCGTTTTCTACTAGGATTTTTGTCATAAAAATTCACCTATTGCTTTATCTCTTGGAAAATGTTGTAACTACTTTATTTCTCCATCTTCTAGTAATTAATGTGAAACAAAGTCTATGGAATTGTCATCAAATCAATTGAAAGTTATTCCGTTTGTATTGATAACGATGTGAAAATCAATAGTAGTGTAAAGTCTTTGTCCACAATCATAAAATAAATAATTCCATACATGTACACTCGTAAACGGATACATTAAAGCCTAATGAGTTCCCTAATGAAACTAATAATAAATGTAATAACCCATCAAAGTCGTTGAATCAATACAATATCCATAGTTTCTATTGACAGTGTCATCATTAGGGTATTTATTAGACTCTTTTTTTTATATTCCTTATTGTGCAAACCGATCATAGAGCACCGAAATGCGATTATCATTACCATCATTACTGGTCATTATTTCGTCGAGGCCGATGGAATCCGATAATATTTTGATCGACATTTGGTGGGTCAATTCACACGGCAAATATTTTTGTTCTCACAACATGAAATAATAAATTTCAAAGCAAATAACAAGATTAGCTACTAAGAATGAACAAAGGTTACTTATAGAGTTTTCTTTCAAGTTCCATAGGGGTTCTACTACACTTTAAGGTTCTGTGCTCTCAAAATAGAGAACTTATAAGTCGGCACAAGGGGGGATTGCTAGCTAGCTGAAGAAGGCTAAAGGAGCCTTCACAGGTCCGGAACCGTTTTTGTGAAATCACAAAGGATCACATAAGAGGGGAAGTTGGGAGTTGGCTAGTTAAGGAACAACTCAAATGGAGGCTGACACAAGGACACCTCCGTATTAAAAGTCTACTGAATGAGTTAGACAAGGAGCTCTCGTCCAGGCTGTTTAAACTGGGTAAGTGAAATTTGAAGACTATTGCCGACCTGGTGACTGGACACTGTACCCTGAGGAAGCATTTGCACAGGATGGGCAAAGTTAGTGAACCTATGTACAGAAAATGTGAACAACTCCACGATGGAATACCCAAGGGGTAACCCGCGACCAAAAATTGTGTTGGTACACCCCATTGGACATTGGTCTTTAATTGTCTCATTGGTCCACCAATTTGTCTCTATTGGTTCTCCATTTACCATAATTGGTCCTCCATTGGTCATAATTGGTCCCCCATTGGTCATAATTGGTTCTTCTTTGGTCATAATTACATTACTCAGAATATCATCGAGGACATCGTCTGAGGAATCCTCGTTCACCTCTTATTCAGCCCCTTGTCATCGCTAAAACTAGTTGTTCTTCTTCGCTTTTTCGAAGCTTTTTTTGGTTTTTACATTCGTTTTCAAAGTTTTTAGCGGAACTTTCAGATTTTTCTTTGTTTTACTTTGTACACCACTTCGAGTTCCAGTTTTCACACTCTTGTTGGAAGCAATCGAGAAATTGATAGATGTGCCAAGCTTATCGGTAGTGACTTTGCCATTTGATTCGTCTAGAAGCCAACAAAATGATGACTTTCTTATTATTACTGTTTTACCCGTGAGATCCGTTTTAATAAACGGGGATTTTTCAGATGAAGTGCCTTCTTCAATTCGGTCAGAGTAATCTCTCATATTAAGTTTTTCAGGACACTAAGGTTGGGAAATGCTAAGAGAACTGTCATTTCCATTATTGAGACCTTCGATCGGAGCTTCACTCAGAACTTCATCAATAACCGAATTAAAAACTGAAGCGGAAACATTGTTGACATCATTAGATCTGATCGTATATATCTGATCTAAAGGTTGATTTTTCATCCATTTCTTTTTCTTCATCTGTTTCTTCCGAGATTCTTACATCCAGTACTTCATCGGGTATTTCGTCGTCTGTCTTCTGGGTCTTTTTTTTATTTGCCTATATATCTACCTTTGATAAATGGTGTTAAAGCGTTCAGTCCGGCAACTCTGAGACCGCATCGACTAGTCGAGCAGTCGAGTGTGCGCTAGTCTTATATTCCATTGGTCCTTAATTGGTCTTAATTGGTTCTGCATTGGTCCTTCATCGGTCTCAATTGGTTCCTCATTGGTCTCAATTGGTTCTTCATTGGTCTTGGTCTTAATTGGTTTCAATTGGTCCCTGATTGGTCTCAATTGGTCCGCATTGGTCCAGGTCTGTACACCACATTGGTCTCGCGGCTTACCCCTCGGAAACACCTACTTACATACTCTGCTGGGTTCAACCAATGAATAGTGCGTTAAGGCACGTCCACACTATGTCGGCTTCGATGTAGACGCGACCGTTGGCATGTGCCAATAAGCCAGCGTGTGCCAATGGAAATCGGTCGTTCCCCTTCAAAGGAAGCTTGTGAGAATGGAGAGTGGGAACGTGCCAACCATTACTTCTCGCGGCTTCAGGTGAGATTCCGACTGTTAAATCTTGAAATTAATATGTGAGATTCTTCTTCCATACCACAAAATCTACACTCTATTTTCTCCACTATTTTGAGCTTTTCCAGGTGCCCATTCGGACGACAATATCCCGTTAGGGGTCATGTAAAAACTCTTAGTGTAGTTTCAATCTGTCTTAGGCATTCATTTGGTCTCCACAGATTGTAGTTTCCCAGCAGAATTTATTTAATCCCTACTAGATCTTTTCCATGGTCTAATCTTCTTTCTTGGCGTTGCCTATTCCTTCAAATATTGGTGCTGATACTTCAAAAGGGTTGTGGTGTTTGAGTTCTTTTTTTCGCTTCCTTATCTACAATTTCATTCCTTTCTATTTTATAATAATTGATCCTTTTGTCTTTTGAATTTTTTTGTGAAATCGCGGAATATTGATTTTGAAAATATTATTCGAAAAATTATTTCCAAAGCGAAGAACGTTATAGTACTTAACACCCATTAGTCTGTGATAATTCACCAGCGCCAGCTACTTCATCCGAAACCAAAAAAAAAAATCTTAAAAATTTACAGCCTGCTTGGAAAAGGGTTGCCGTAGAACAATCGAGTCTTAAAGAAAATCAAGCCGGCGTGAAAGGACAACTCACCCACCTTTTTCTATATACAGGGACGACTTCAGAACAAACTGATATGATCATAAAATTGTGTTTTGATATTAAAAACTGCCACAAACTGCTAACTATATACTTATCTTGAGAAAGGCAGAGAAAATCTTCGTTCTACTATGGAAAAGATTCAACTGTTTTGTGGGAAGACAACGCTTTAAGTAAGCATAATATGCAACAATTTTTCTGTCGGTTATAACGGCCTACAACACTACTTGGAAGTAGTCAATGTAACTCTGAATATGCTTCTGGAGTATCATAGATATATTTTTATTCACAACCATATATGTATTGCTCCCATTACTAACGTCATTGGAGGTTGGAAAGTGTCATATTAGACACCTTCACTTCCCGCCCTGATTTCCCAGCCCTCACTACCCGCCCTCTAAAATAATGTGATCGCTACCTAATATTATTTGTTTTAGATGAATATTTTTCATATTTAAAATATAACACATTGATAAATATTATAATACCTATTTCTGGAGAGGTACAATCCATCAATTCTTCATCGGTTGACATTTTTCTTAATTTATCTTTCGCGAACTTAATATCCGTCAGACTTTATCTGACATTTATTTATATTTTTGACACTTGTCAAGTGTAATATTTTAGGTGTATATAGAACGAAACAAAGATTTATCAATTTTGATTGAGATATGATGGTTGTGGATAAAATAGTGTACAAACCTCGGTAGGAAGTTTCATTCCTGTCTCGAGATAATAGCTAAAACTCTTCCAACCTCGGTGTGTAATATACCATTCTTCTCATGTTCTTTTCTGTGCCTCTTATACATAGATAATTAGTTTGATAATAATTTTGTGGGTCCGGTCCTGAAGTTAGGAGTGAAATTTGAGCCTTTGGCCGGTCTCTTTTGACTTTCCGGGCCGTTGGACCAAAAATTAATCGCTAGACAAAAAAATTGTCTCTTCCAGTGTGTGAAGAGGACGATGAACATATTGTCGCTCCAGTTGACATCAAAATGTGTATTGAAATTTTGTTGAAAGAGCTTTTACTCGACGATAGGATACATGCAGATTACAGACGCTAAAGGTGTAACATATTTCGGTTGAAATCTAACGGTGTTAAATATGTGTAAAGACGTAAATATGTATTTATAGAGATCGGTACTTTCACGAATCCTTTATGTCACTTTTCAGGGTGAAAAATTCATTTAAATCCAGGTAAATTTATTATTTATATTATTCATTATCAATTTCTCCATCTTATGTTCTTCAACTTCAAATTCAAATTCTGTAAGTATGCAACCCATATTGCACATACGTCACTAGTGTAAATATGAAGTTGTCGATAGTCTTAGTTTGTTGTTCTATGTTCCAGCTTGATTGGGACAAAAAAATAATTATCGGTTGTCATTATTTTGACATTTATCACTACAGTTTATTGGTTAAATTCCACGCATTATTTTAGGTTTTAATTTGTATGTTGTCAGAGCTTTAAAAATTATAATGGACTTAGTATATAGATCGTGTTTTGTATCATATTGTACTTATAACATAGAACATATAGAACATAACAGTATAAAGAATCATCGACCAAAGTGGCTTCTCAATATGGCCGACTTCCGTAAACAAACCAAAGGCGTACATTAAATTATTCAATTAGGGGAAGCAAAAAACTCTCATATTCATCTTTTTAAGGTGGTACTTTTTGTTGTCGATACCAGATTTTGGTACATTCAAAAATTTTATAACACTATTGTGCAACTCAATATCAACTTAAACTTATAGGTACCAATACTCAAAAATAACCTTTCTAATACTGAAAATCACGTGGCTTTTCAATTTGACACATTTCAGTATATTGAGGTTATCTATGTTGACACATGAATTGATGACTAATGTTACTAATGTGGCTTCTCAATATGGCGACTTCCGTCGAAAGTTGGTTAAATCACTACCATGCCTCACTCCCTCCTTTTTCTTTTACCTCGTTGACTTATACACGAAGAATACGAAATAAAAAATTTAAAATTCCGATTTTTCAATTGTTTATCAAAACAAAATCAGCAAATATTATAAAAAAATGGACGTATTTTGTTCCCTATTGTTTTGATATTTCTTTTAGACAATTTTCAATGTATTGAAATCTTGAAGAATTTAGTGAAGTTTGAAATTCCCGTGTTTATTGATTGTTTGCGTGTTACCACCCTAATAAAATATAAAATCCCAACCGGCCAGTCTTCGATGAAGTACCAACATTTATCTTTTTGAAGATCTATAATATGTACAGCAAAAACTCGTGCTTTGCGAAATCGAGGCAAGCAAACAGCAAGTATTGAATGGTTAGTAAAGGCGATTATTCAGAGAATGAGGTTTAGAATGGTGCATAGTAAATAATAGTACCAACCTTTAAGCGATGTTTCATGATATTTCAACTACTAGTTCGGGCGTTAATGAAATGTGAACAAAGTAAAGAGGAAGATTTGGATATTGGACAGAAGCAAAACCTTTGAAATATCGAGATTAAATAGGTCATGGTATTGGGGTCGATAGGGCATGTCCACGTGACGTCACAAACTCTTTTGACAACAACCTGGTGGTAAAACAATAAAAAAAAGCGTTCAGAACACGTGGTTATGCTGATTTATAATGATAGATCGTGTTTGAGTTTAATTGGTTTTGCTGCAGTGTACTTTTAAAGTTATTTTAATTGTTGAGCTTGCATAATTCAATAATATATAATAAAGGTTAATAGTTGTTTGTTGTTCGATAATTTTTCATCGTGTCTATTGCTTTACCACCAAGGTATTGTCAACTGTCAACTGTCAATTGTCGTGGACATGCCCTATTTGGAATTTAAACAGTAATCTCAAGAAGAATGGACACATAATAGTGATTTGTGTATTAAGAGCGTAAAGTAACAGATTGCCGCTCGAGAAAGAATGTTGAGGCGATATTTTTAAAGCGGTAATTTTACGCTACGCTCGAAAAACACACATACTTTTTTCTACAGTCGAGCGTTAATCACTAATACTAACTATTTTCAAATGAAAGCTTGAAGTCGGCATATGAAAATATTTTCATCAGATTTGGTGAAAGGAATTTGAATTTTGCTAATAACCTTCCATTACTGCTAAAATTGCGTAATAAAAAAACTATCCCCCGAACTATCCAAGAGTAAGAGAGAAGAAAGAAAGAAATCGAGGTGGTCAGGTTGTTGTAGTATAATGATAGTGGCTCGGGATAAACAGGGGTTCATATACATAATTACATGTTTGTTTAGCAGACAGCCCTGGGCGTATTCCGTATAGCGATGATTGATGGCGCCACTTACTACCCGTGCCAACAACTGCAGACTTCTTCCAGCGTACGCAGGAAACGAAGAAGATTCTTCGTAAACGGTCAACCTCTCTCGATAATAGAGAAAATAAAAAGTTATAGAGGACACGTACTGGTCCGAGAATTATTTTTGTTCGAATCCTTCGGGGCAGATTCGACTGGCGCCCGCGGCGTGATGGGCTCGTGAGAAATGTCAGTTTGGGGTTGAGTAGGGAAATTGAATTTTTAAACAATCTTCTCTGAGCAACAGCTGTCTAAACTATTTTTAATAAATCCTCATTAAATCCGGAGGGTGAGTTGTGGGTATATTCGAAACGGAATTAAAAGAAGATGGCTACGATGTATAGCTTAGCAGCTACTTTTTATTTTGATACCAGCGAATCCCATAAAATTCAATGGGATTCGACAAAAATAATATTGAAAGAGCCCAATAATAAAAGACGAAAAATCAAAGAAAGTGCTTTAATACAACTAAATGCAGATAAATGTGTAGCTAGTATTTTAGCCGAATGTAGTTAAATTTGGTTACCAATGTTAGAAAGAAAAATTCCCAATAATCAATTACTTGCGTTATCAGGATAGCATCATAAGTTTTTATCCAGGTTTTCTTATGATTTATCATTGGAATAGTTGTTAATCGATACACACTTCAATACACAAAATCACCAAACTGAGTTATACATATTTTGAAAACAAAAATAATCATACACAAAAAAGTAACAACAAACGCGTTTTATTAACAACATTTCTAAAAATAAGCTAAAAAAAGCGCTATCCCAATAAAAACCGTTCCTGGAACGTGCACTTCACTGGATTCCATTTCTAGTAGACTATCATATCGTTAGAATGTCACAAAATAAAATATTTCATTTCACATTTTACCAGAGATGTGATCTACTATGAATGGACCTTAATAAAATTTGACAACAAAGTTTTGTAGTCTGAAACTTCAAAATATTATTGATTGTCTAGTTGTCATATTGTCAAATTATTTTATTACTAGTTAATCTCGACTAACGTCGAGTTAAAAAATAAAAAACATCATAGTGGTTTGATTCCCAAAAAATAAGAGAAAAAAGAAAATATTAATCTTTGCTATAGACACAAAAACCTTGAAAATTTGTTAAATTGAAAATTAGATGATTTGCGCATGAGACCATTGGGCCTACACCGGGTACAATCAGTGTTTCTGGAAGCTTTCTTCTTCTATACCCACACTTTCTTTATTACTTTCGTCGGATCTAGTATTTCAAAAGCATCTTTACAATTTTTACAAAACAATTTCATGCCAAAATGTTTTCTTGTTGGCTAAAACGTCTGCAGATTGTGTTATAACACGTAATTTCACTAGGTCTTCCATTAAATTCCACAATCTGCTTTGCCAATGTTGTCGGATACATTATTCCAATGTGTTCATGGAACTATAATCTTCTTCTTCCATTTTGTATGTATGTATTTTGGAGTGACATTCACTGAGACTGAGACCTAGAAGACCTATTTTGCCCCCTTACTTCCAGAGTCTCCTCAAAAACTAGCAGCTCCTTTAGTCCCATTTCCAGGAGGAATTTTATGTTATCTGCAGGCTTTAACTAATGTAAATGTTCCTCTTTTATCCAGTAATCCCCCAAGTGCTGGTGCCCTAGGATTCTGAAGTGCTGTGCAATTAGAAAATATGTGGATGGAGGCTTCTTCTTCCTTTTTCCATTTTTGAGAGTCAGTGTGCTCTTCTACCTATACCGAGCTTGTACTCTTGTACAATTTGATAAACAAAAACCATTTTTAACAAAAACTAACAATTTATTAAAGAACATGTTAAATTACTGAACATCTCAAGTTACGTGAGCATAATAATTTAATCTGTTCACAATATTAGCAATTAACACATTTTCCATGACAAAAACCTCAATCTCAACATCAACCGCATACCCTTATAGACACACACAGGTGGTACACAAAAAATCTGTGGCACCATAATTTTTAAAATCTATCTTTATAGACGTCATCGAACAAAAGGATGTTTGAATGGCACATCGGACTACCGCAAGATGAAATGTTTTCAAAAAAAAAAGATGCCTCTTAATGCACTCTAAGTACCTTTATACAGCTTTGTGATGGGTATAATGAGAAGAGACCTCTGTACAATGTGTCGGCACTTTTGTGTGGATAAACAAGGTTCTATTTAACGGGCTTAAACATTTTTTCAAAGACTCCGAGCTATGGGAGATGTGTCTTGACCATTTTGCTTCTATTTGTTTGCCACGGATTTATGAATTTGAAGTGTTTGTCGCTGCGTACGTCTAGTCTAGGCGGTTGATAGTACAAATACTACGGAAACAGTCAAACTTTTGGTTTCTCAATAAATTCATATTGATTTCCGATTTATCATGCCTTCTAATTCCAAATTATGCAGGGCCGATTCCAAGTCGATTTAACGAGCAAAAAAAATCGGTCTTTGATTTTTCTGAAACCATTTGCGATTTCACGTGTATTTTCTTTTTTTTAACGTTTTTGGAGCCCTGCAGCACCATGTCAGAGTATACATCATAAAGCCGTTATTTCGAAAACTAAAAACAACATATTACCCTTTTTAAACTTCTATTAATTATTTATTTTAATATCAAAGGTAATTTTCTCACCCTCTTCAGTAATACAACTTTTAAGATTAAATAAAATGTGTTCCAGTAAGAGGGCTTCCTGGTTCGTTACTACATACAATTAATTACAACTAATTAAGAAGAAATAGTGATAGTAAATAGTTTATTTGCGGTTTGATGTTTGGGAACAAACTTATATCTAATTGTATTTCCAAATGGTAAGCAAAACATATAACAGATATTAGTATCAATAATCAACAATATTTCTGGAGTTCCCTTTTAGTACTAGAAGGTGTACACAATATCAATCAAGTAAGTAATTTTTTTTTTAGGTGATATTATACTAGATGGAAGATATCTTTTATGAGTGAATAATTACCAATTATTACATTTCTATAAACTTTGAATATTCTTATATTTTAGGTGGATATGATTCTTCACACTATCATGATCTCGTTATAAAGTTCTTCGCATGTGTTAAGAAAGGAACAATCTTACTTGTAATACTGATGATCATTGGCAAACTATGCAGTGGAGGAAATAGTGCAACTATTCTCAGCTTGAGTGTTGATGAAACATGCACCTTCCATCTGGTAAGCCAGTACAATGGAGCATAAAAATCAAAGCCAGTCCAACTGATGAGTAGGATGAGTGTGATACTATTTACTCCTTATTCTAACGATTGCATGAGGTAGCGAATAAAATCAAGTAGTAGGTAATGATGATGTCAAGTAAGTAAGTAAATAAAGCCTAAAAGGATGATAGAATTTAAATCTACAAGTATTGAAATGAATAGAAATGGAAGTATTTGGTCAACTTACCAAAGGTGGTGTGTGGCTTTTATGTAGAATAAATTAAATCAGTATAGATCCCGGTTAGGGTTTCTTCCCCAATTCTCTCGAAGAAAAGAATACTGATAAGTTTAATTTACCGTTTTTTTTTTTCTTTTGTATTGCAGGCTATTTTAAATCCGAAATTACTTCGCAAAGTTGGAACCCATGTGGTTCAAAAGGTAGCCATTTATCAAAAAACCAAAAAAAATTGACAAGGACAAGGTATGTCTGAACATTTGAATCAATAAGCCATTATAACCTAATTAACCAACAACATATAGTGATTAGTGAACTATTCTATTTAACAAACCAAGACCAACAGTTAATTTGATGAAGAAGAAGAAAATTAGATTGTAAACAATAAAGATTATTCCTTACTTTGAAACAAACACATGGTAATTTTTATTATTTTGTTTTCTCAAATTTAAATAAATATGGGAACTACAAGTTATCTAGTTTTTTTTTTTTTTAAGGTAAGCTTTTGGTTATTTATCACCAATATCTTTAATACTTGATTCCAAACCGTAACAAACATTTTGCTTAAAATGGTCGTTTCGGAACCGTTTTTTCCCCAAAATGTGCGTAATTTAATTAGCTTTATCGTGTTTTTTCCGGATTTTCAATATTTTGGAAAAATTTTCCGGAAAAACCAAGAAACGTGATTTTTTTCCAAAATGCGGTTTCTTAAAAACGCCCACTTCGATTAACCCGAATTTTGGATATGTTATTTTCGAATATATAAGCTATCTTTTGGACTAAACCGCAATATGCCAATTTTTTTATTTTCAGAGATACAACCTTGCAAACACAGTGTCATTTTTTCACTTTTTTCACGTGGTTTTTGGCTTCTAGCGCTTTTTCCGTACACTCTATGATAAATTCAATAGTGTCATCGTATTCTACCAGAAAATAAACATTGAAAACATGTATCACATGCTGGTTTATCTCGATTTCAGGCAAAACTACAAGTCCTACGGAAAAAAGTTAAATGGCAAAGTTGTGAGTAAAAAGTATTTTTTCAACGAAATTTCGTGAAAACTTAGTACCTATCTCATTATGTCCCAAATTCACTGTAATTCATTTGATTTGAAATACTCTTTCTTTCACAGTATTTTGACTTAATATCAAAAAAGCACCCTAATTTTCAATCGAAAATTCTCGCGTCAAAATATCAGCATGTTTTAAGAAGTCGGTGGGCTTTTTGTTCGTTGAAATCTCTACCACTCTTCATTAACTTATTTGTTTGTTAATTATTAGTGTATTTCGATTTGCAAATTTTTCGTCTATCAATGTAACATGAATCTTACGTTATTTGAGTGATTGAAGTGTAAATTTTAATAAATAGCTCAAAATTGTACATAGTGATTAAAAAAAAAACACTTCGAATTTGAGTTTTTTTCATTTTTAGCAGTTTCTGAGAACATTTACCATATAATTGGAGAGATTTCTCCAATTATATTATATTCCCCTCCTTTTCTGATGGGTTTCATCCTACTATTATTTTTTTTTCACTTTTTACTATTTTTGAAGGCTTCGGCACTGGTCTAGACGTGTAATCGGCCATACAGTTCAGATTATTTCAAAACGTTCAAAACATTTATTTCATCCTCAACTCAGGTCACTGACTATACCTTGATAATTCCATTTTTAAACTCTTGACCATGAAAAAGACTTTCTCCAGACCTATGAACTATATTTTCTCTACGACTTATAAAAATAATTGTAATTATTGAATAATTACGCTATGCTCAAGCTCCTATACCTACCCGTATGGAAATATAGGAAAAATTCACGTTAAAACTTAATTTAAATGCTCCCCACGTCTGGGGAACGTCGCTTTTTTTTCGTATAAGTACCTACTAGAAGAAAGGAAACAATTGCTGTCTCCCCATTAAGATTTTTATTACCTCCAACCGTGGCTTAACACGATCCAATTTAAACTCTGTTTACTGGTAGTTCCCCTTTCGCCTCACTTGCCGCCTTCGAACTACACATCCTCATAAACAATTCGACATTGGCAGAACACTACACGGTCAATTACAAAATCTAGAAATTAGCATAGCGAATTTGCCTACGGTTTTGTAGAAGGGGAGCTTCCGGTTAAAGAGTCGAATGTTGATTTAAATTTTTATTATGTCTAAACCCGCACTGCGTATGTTTCGGTCCGTGTGTCTGTGACCATTTGTCACTTCTATACTAGTTTGATTCGTTTCTATATAAGGACTAACTAGGTCAGGAAATTTTTTACCAGATGTTTTGATATGCTTCAATGTATGATACTGTGTGCACCGGAAGTTCAACAACAAAAATTTTGGGAGGTGCGGTTATCGATGAACATCTTCACTTTTTAATGGGACACTCTATATATTTTCATTCTATATGAAAGCTGAACTCTCCTATATTGTTTTATATCTTCGATATATTATTATATCGCAAGATATCGTCATGTTATACTTTTGACGATTCAATTCCAAATGTATCTGTCAGAACTATCAAAAATGGAAATTATCAGCTGATTTCTATGCTAAAAAGTGTTTGTGAAACTGGGCGGAAATCTGACCAATCAGTGGTCTACAAAATTGCCAACTTAAATTCAAATTACTCCTCCTGGTTTTCAAATGAGGTAGGTATCGATAAAGATGTATGACACATAGGTTTTGTATAAAAAAGAAATACAACACCTCTGAGACACCCGGTATTTTAATATAACTGAATACCATTTTTTTATCGGGAATTTTTAATTTGATCTTTTCATCACTTAAAACTCAGGCTCTTTAATGGAATTGCCAAAACATTTGAGATACTGCTGGATCGAAGAAAGACACTGAGGCCTGTGCATAGGTACTCTGAAATTCTTTAAGTCTGCGGGAACTATTACAAATTGAGACTTCCCCTTAAAAACTAAGTACAATAAAGGAGACACAATAGATCTTTTAAGTGTCAGTGTATAAATTAGGATTTTCTTTGGATGAATATTATAATCTCAAATATGCATTGTTGCAGTGTGCTAAAAAATTTGTATATACCAGGTAGCTTCACGAAAAAAATTACAATTAATCCTACCAAAAACATGAAAAGATTCAATTATGTCCTTTGACTCTTGAATTTGCCTCGGATATATAAGGCAGACTTTTTCCTGTATTCATTTTTCACTGTTCTACTTATCCTAGCAGCATTTTCATTAAGCACCCTGTATATAAACTTTCAAATTACTACTTTTTTTAATATTGTAGGTAACTGGTGATATTTTTTATATAGGTAGTTTAATTCAATCAAAATGATTTTGTAAATCCAATCCTGATGCCGGCACTGGTGTTCTTGCTTTGAATATCAAATTACCTGGTATTGGTGGTTGCCTACTTCATTATTGTTATGGCCCGAAATGCCGCGAAAGTTTTCTTTTTGCCTTTAAAATGATAAAATGTGTATCTGTACCCATGTACGTTGTTTAATATGTTTATTTGCTTATTTAAATGAAAAAAACTACTGATGTGATCAAGGATGAATACAAAATTCTGGATAAATACCGAACGCAGTATTATGTCAACATTTTTAACCCGTCAAATCGTTCAATAATGTCCCTAATATGTTGTTTAATTCCAAATTATTCACGATTTTTGGTCGAAAATGGTTGAATTATACGGATATATATAACGCTTCCACCAATTGAAATTTCATTTAAATTAACGCAATGATTTTACCGGAACTGGAAATTAAATTATGTAATTCGGGTTTAAATAATGGTGGTTTACCACATAACATTGAACAATGGTTGTTTATTATCCGCCCCATGGACAAAAATTGCGTAAAATTTTGTATTTCATGTTTGCTTTCATTCATATATTGATAAAAACAGTTTGAGACATGTTTAGGTGACAAAAATCGTTTTGAGTTTCAATTTACTTGAAGATTATTCTTGAATATAAAACAAACTATCTTAATTACTTCACACAAATAATTTCCGTGTCTGAACTAAGTGACCAAAGTAAAACTTTTGCTCTCAAAAACATTTTATCATTCAAAAAGGATCATGTCGATAGCTTACTTTGTTTTTGAGACAGTAAGTTGCTGAAAAAACATGTTTTTTTGAAAAATTGAAATTTCTTTTTTCAATTTTTATTAAGAGAGGTTATATCCGTGATTTTTGTTCTTATAATGTTGAATCAAGTATATCTAATAGATCTAGTTGGGTCTCATCTAGCTATATGATAATAAAAAAGGTGTTTACTGCTTAAATAAGTTTTAAGCGGCCCGACTATGTTGAAATTAGTTATTCGGAATAGCTAAAGTGATGGAAACTAAGAGATATTATGAAGATTTTGGACAGTCGTATTTGTGTTATACTGTTAAAGTGCAAAAAAGCAAACAAATGGTGTTTCAACTATGTTATAAATGCTTCTTATCAGTTTAATGAGAGCAATAACAAGACTTTTAATCCAATTAGTGATAAATTTTTAAAAACATTTCCCGTAAAGTTTAATTAAAATAGAAATAACCCTTTTGTTTATACTTCTAGATAATTAATATTAATAACCATCAATTTATTTCGGGATTTTACGTAAACATCTTACAAAGTTATCACCATACATCAGCTTTTGAAAATATAATAATTAATCAAAATTAAAATTAACAAACACACATTGATAATGTGTGTTATCGAATTAAATGTTTGTTGTTTCTCACCAGTTGGATTTGTGCCAATCAATTTATAATTAGATGGGGTAATTTTCTTATCGGTTATCGTTTGAATAGTACCGAAAAAAACACTTGTTTATCCCGTGAAGAAACATCATAACATCGGGTAATAAACTTTGATTGTTATAGTGCCAGTTGTCAGTTCAATAAATCTTCAATTAATAGAAATAGAGATAGAATAATTAGAAAGCGCTTTCACATGATTAAAAGCCTGACGAACTTATTAAGGCCTACAGACTTCGACAATTGCTGAACCAGCCAAGCCATGCTAGCCATCCATGCTCAATCCGTTAAGAGATGGGATGGAATCAAAGGATGTAGTCTTGCCAGGATTATCCTGGGCGACCCTAGGAAGCTGGCATCCAAGAAATATTTGGCAATGACCAGGAAAAATCTACGTTTAACAGTAGCATTTCTGACTAGCTACTGTCAACTAAGGGAACACCTCCATACTATGGGGCTAGTGGACACACCTTTATGCAGGATGTGTGGACAGGAAGATGAAACTGTCAGGCATGCGAGTGTCTAGAGTTATCGTCAATAAGAGAGTGAGTGTTCGGTAAGTCTTGGCCTACACCTGCCGATATAAAGGAGATGTCTCCTAGTGACCTGTCCACCTTCCTAGGAAGGACAGGATATACGATGACCTAGGAGGACAAGCCTAAGTGCTGTGATCCTACATTCACCCTTCCTACTCTACAGATACAGATACAGATACAGATACAGATACAGATACAGATACAGATACAGATACAGATACAGATACAGATACAGATACAGATAAGGTGAATTTTTGCAGATACGTCATTCGAAAGTTTAGCGTTTGGTGGTTAAGACCAAAATTTACAAGGCGTCAAATATTCGTCCGAAGTTTTAACTCACGTCTGTAATGGAAAAATGAGTGTCATTTTAAACACAGTCAATAAGTTTTGGATCAAAAATGGCTAACATTTCATTTCTGATGAAGGTTTTCGTCAGCTTTTTTGTGGAATATATTAAGCAGTTGATTCAAATTAGTCCAATTCAAGCTAAAGTTCTCCTAAAGCGTTTATTTTCAGCTGCGGCATTCTAACTAAAATCGTTAAATTTGTTTATACCACTTTGTTACGTGGGTCATAAAGCACCACTTTTCAGAATTATTACCATAATTTTTGGTGTTAAGCATTAGATTTATGACGTTTAGAGGAACTTGAAATATTTTAAGGGTGACGCTTTTCGTAGGTTTTCTGTAAGCTACACGACACTTTTGAATGAATGGATTAGAGGAGAACATTAATTTCTCTATGCTACAAAGACGCCGTTTTAATTAATTTTTTTTAATGTCGAAGGTACACAGAAATATTTAGAAAATGAATCATTTAAAATATGAATTTATGAGCTTAAGAAATTGTTCAACAAAATCTGATGAAGCAGATAACTATAAATATGAAAATTTCCTAATTTTCGTGATACACGTTATTTTTGTATTCATTTATTTGGATTTTATTTGGCGACAATCATAATATATATGCATACCTATCATCAATTACTATCACTGTACATAACAACTAATTCAAAGCTGAAAACAATGTTGGTATAATGGTTAAATGGTATATTGGGGGTCATTTAGTGAAATAAATAATAAATTTTACTATTGTGGCCTTTAAAAGGTGAAACATGTGGAGTTATATACTACACTAACTAATTAAAATTTATCAAACTGGTCATTTATGTTTTTCACCTTGTCGACTACAAATGCTGTTGATTTATTATAATTGTTTGGTATTTTTATGATAAATATGTGAAGTAAGCTGCCATTACACTTCCCATATGTTTTTTGGACGTTATTTTTTCAGTCTATTTCGAAAATGTTCTTATATATTCTCACAAAAAAGATTCAAAGGCGACATACGTTGAATTACCCAAGAAAGTATTAAAATGACAGTTCATACCAACTCAATCACAACGCACATAGCAAGGCGTTGGCGTTATTCCTGTTTGTCATATCCAAGGTCAGGGCAACAGTGCAATTGTAACTTCACGCCAATCTCCTAGCCTGGGACATATACTACACCCCACACACATATCACGCGCCAAAACAGCGCAATCAACGGAACGGTGCCCCGAAAACCAACGATCTCTATACAAAAAGTGCACGGAAAAGCAACAGACAAACCAATGAAAGGGATCTCCTGACTTCGAGGCGACACTAAACAATACAAAAAACGCACTCTTCAGTACACCTTATTTTTCAGTGCACAACACACATTTTTCAGCGATATTGGATGCAGTTTTCTGTGGTCTTTCTCTCTCAATTTCTGCAATGATCAGGACCGCGATACATTGCGGAGCTTAGCCAAATGGTTATCCTTGGGTGCAGAGCCACATCTGTCCCTACCGCTCACTTGCCTTTTTATTCAATCAAACTCTGAAAAGGACTAAATTTCGTGAAACAGGGAGTTAAAATTTTTTCAATACTCAATAAAGGACAATAAAATCTTCCTTGAACAAAAAAAAAATAGTTTGTTGATATTATTGTAGTAGTATAATAGCACTCATTACTGCACTAATGGAATTAATAAATTATTTCTACATTCTGTATTCGAAAGTAATATACATATTAATTATACGCTTGAAGAAAAATTGAATTACTACGCTTTTACAACTAGAACAATAGTTTTAGACACATTTAATTCACATTAATTACAGATTTATAAAAAAAAATTGTCTTGCAAAAAAAATTAATGGATACAAGTTCAGTATGAATATTAATTAATTGAACATGTGTATATGAACCTAGTGGTTTAAAATTACACAAGTTTAATTATAACATTAATATCGAAGTATCATTATTAAATTATGATAATATTATATAATTATCTTAAACTATGTTTACTTATTTTCAGTTGAAAGACAAAGCTGTAGAACTTCTGGTACGTAAACAATTTTATTACTTTTTTTAATTCCGTAGTAATACATAGTTTTAGATATTATACCGTATTATCCATTATTTTGATCACTAGTTTAATATAAGATCTGTCAAAAGACAAACATTTTTATATGTGGATTAATTTCAAGTTTTCCTAAACTTTAACGTTTAGTTTCTCTGTCGAAGACTTGAGTATCATTTTCAGCTGTTAATTGAGGTTTTTGTTCAGTTCGCATAATTTTTTAAAATGATTTTGAGGGTTGATATGCCGTTGGAAAGATTTTAATTTCTATATTCCTATCATGAAGGCCAGATAACCTTAATGCATAGAACTCAGAATTGCAAAAAACTGTCCTTAAGATCGTCTATCCAGTTTGTTCTTTCATCTTGACAACGCCACTGTAAATCCAATACCATCCAACCTTAATTTTCATAAATGACAGTAAACATTAGGTATAGGCTTCTGATGATGATTAATAAAAACTCAAAGTTTTCAGTTACCAAAGGTGATTGAAAACATTCAAAGATAAATAGAGTAGGAAAGGAATGTTTTTGGCAAGACATATATCATACTTTACTACCAAATGATGACAGTTTTCGCTATTTTTGAGGACAAGGTCAAAAAAGTCTCAATTCTGTTTCCTAACCTCACCCACCTAATAAACTGTCAAATGAGCAGCAAATAAAAAACCATAAAATGTCAGGCTTGATTAGCTGCTATATTGTTCTACAGGTCACGTTTTCGGTATTGGATTTAAACTGGCGCCCTCTGTCTTGACCAGAAATTGGAAAACATAGACTGATATATCTCTTTATATAGTCTCCACAATTCCCAGTTTCATAACTAAAGAAAACAGGAATTTTTAGTGAAAACAATAATCTTGATCAGTGGTTCAGAGGAGGAATTTTCTAAATGAAAAAAATACTCAGTTACGAACAAGGGAATATCAGTAAGTTTAATTTATCATTGTCCTAACTCGTCCATTCTACAACAACTTAAGTCAGCAAAAAGTTTATCATGGTCGTCGATCTTCTTAATTTGTTATAATGCAAATACTTATTTAATTTGAGGATAGAACTTTATTGAGAACTCTAATATTCACATACGCTTAATGTGCCATATTATGAATTTATTATAACTATCAAGGAAAATCGTAGAGTTGGAGTAGGTAATTCCAGAAATACTACAACAATAATAATTCAAAGTAGCGGATGTCACATCAATTAATAAATGTCGTCAAGTAGTTAATATTATCACATGTTTCTAGCCATTAAAAATGTACTAACGATCTTATTAAAGCCAGTCTCATTGCACTTATCGCGGCACATAAAAAATCTCTTGTGTCGCTTCTGACCTTAATGTCAAACGTAATCTCTATTTAACCATTGTTTTTCTATAATTTAATTTATTCCGAGCTTTGAGATGCTCCGAAAGACGTTTCTGATATCGGTTTTACATGTTTTGACACTAATTCGAACAAAGAACTGACTCATTACCTACGATCTCATAATTATGTTAAATTGCGGTATAATTTTAGGTCATGTATGATGACTTTGTGAAAGGTCTAATGGGAAAATTAGTTTCCATCCCATTTTTTGAGCAATTTAAGTATATACAGTTCGTCAATAAAGTGATTATTTATTTAATTGAATTGATTTTTGTCATTTTTT